>CAVNYN010224983.1:0-25794 GCA_963692815.1 Nyctanthes arbor-tristis
TGCCTAATGGAGTAAGCCAGTTTGCCAGACTTTGCATTAAGTATCATAAAATGTTTCCATTTTCTTATTATGCCACATATATACTTGAGAATGGCACTTGATAAAGATGGAGTATGAGGCCTGATGTTGGCATATAGTTGCACCAGTGCTTCAGATTTAGGATCGAGAAATTCAAGTGATTGCAGTGATCTTCTCCTTCAAATCCTAGAACATGAGCAAATACTTATCTGTCAATTAAGATGTATTTGAATATAAAGAGAAACCTATAGTTCTTGAGAAGAAACAGATAGTCATACTTTTCCGCCAAACTTAGAATGACTGTAACTTCTATAACAGCTATAGATATCTTCTTACTCAGAAAGTTGAATTTAGATTTTGTTAGTGCCATGCTCCCTTGCATCTGTCCTGGAAGTTGGTTTTGCACTTTGATGGATTTGTTCAAAACCATAATTACACTAAACTACTTATTTGATTTGTGTATTTTGGAAATCATTAACGCTCTTATGGTAAGTATTCTCACTTGTGCCATATAACTCATATATAGGAAAATATGACTAATAATGGAAACATTTTAAGATCCTCCAAGAGAAAAATCTAGTGATGGCAGTGGCAGCAATTTCGGCTGTACACCCTCTTCTGAAGTATTAACCTCTCTTTTTGCCCAGCTTGTTGACTACATTACATCCACCAGCCTCCCATGTCCCCCCCCCCCCCAAAACCCAAAAAAAAAGTTTACACTGTTAAACACAAATGAATTTGGCTTTGGTGTTGCATGCCTTCTGAAATATAATATTAACTAATTGCCTAATGCGTTTATGTTGTATGAAGGGAGATGTTTACCCTGTGGAAACAGCTGATGACATTTCATTCAATCAAGTTCTTGATGCTCACTGGGGTGTGCTCGATGATGATGAAGTAAGGACTTGTCAGTTAATACTCTTATCTATTAATTCTATTTTCCTAATATGTGTGTGTGTGCGCGCGCGCGCGCTCTGATTATTTGTAATACATCTCAGAAGATTGTCACTTGTATGAAATTTGAGAATTAGGTTTAGGTTCTAGAGTTCTCTTTTATTAAATTGTCCCCAACAAATGTTTGCTTCAATTCTTGGCTTGGATGCTTGCAGACAAGTGGTCTACGCTCTCATACACTGTCGATGGTTGTCAATGATGTTCCCGGAGTTCTAAATCTTGTGACAGGGGTTTTTGCTCGAAGAGGATACAATATCCAAGTATGCAGCTTGATTTAATTCTTCGCTGAAAGTGTGGGTTAATCATGTACTTTTTTTTTTGGGTTACATTTTTGTCTTTTTCTTCTCACTAGAGTTTAGCCGTTGGTCATGCTGAAGTTGAGGGGCTTTCTCGCATTACAACTGTTGTTCCGGGTACAGATGAATCAATTAGTAGGTTGGTGCAACAACTCCGTAAGCTGGTGGATCTTCATGAGGTGAGGCCTATTGTTGTTGTTATATACTTCTTATTATATTTACTTATTCATTTTTAATTTGAATTGAAACATTGCACATTTGTTATTTACAACCCTGTAAACCGTGGTAATATCCTTTTATAACTTCTGACGTGGTAATATCCTTTTATAACTTCTGAATATAGAAGTCTTCGCTGTGGTTGGACAGATAGTCAATGAGTTCATTGTGAAGTAACAACTTTCGTGCTCTTTTTCTTGTTATTACTTGAGTTTACCTGATTGCATTGTTCAAGCATTCTGTTGTGCATTCCCAGGTTATACCGACACTGGGATCTCAATAAACTAATAGTGTTTGGATTGAGAGAAGTTATTATTTTATTGAGCTTATTGATTTATCAATAAATGAATGAGACGGTGTATGGTTTTGATTTTTCGATACTTGATTTTGAGAAAAGAAACTTTTTAAGAAAAATATGTGTTTGTGAAGTAAGGAAAAGTTATGAATTACGTGCAAGATTATTTTAATGGATAAATGCATGGTTGAAAATGAGTTTGGATGAGAGTTCTAATGTATTAACTTATCGATAAATGAATAATTTATTAAGTTATCGGTAATTTACTTTATGATATCTTAACTTATATTAGTAGCATAATACATGAGGATTTTTTCTTAAATACACCCCCAGCCCCCACAAAAAAAAGGGGGGGGGGTGGATAATAGTAATGATAGATAGAGGTAATTACTTTGTTAAAAATTAGAGAAGTTGAGTTTGCTTTAAGTGCAAAGAAAAAGTGATGAAATTTAAAGAGAAAAAAAGAACTGTCAAATAAAAGTTTCTAAATTTGCATTTGTATGAACTTTTTGAATTCAAGCAGTTTGTGTTTATATATTCGTATATATTCATTTTGACTTAAAAGATTTTCGAAAAAATCATTATCTTATGCATTTAGCGGGTATTAATTTAGTACACTGGTCAAATTGGGACCAAAAGATTTTATTTCTTAAGCAAGGTTATTAAGTTATCGAACATTCGACTATCGAGTTTTCACTTTAATGGTAAATGGAGTTTCATGGTGATATACTTCGTCTTCTTTTGGTTGTGCTGTCTTAGCTGCGGCTACCATAGGCATCTGCCTCTGTTGCCTTTGTCTTGTGTAATGATCCTCATTTCATTTTGACAAAACAGTTTCATACTTACAGATCTATTTGACTGAAAATAAAGATTGCTTTCTCAAAATGGTTTTTGTTTGGTTTTCTTGAGTCCATCAAACAGTGAGCAACACATAAGTTTTTGTCATTTCAGGTTCGGGATCTTACACACTTGCCTTTTGCTGAGAGAGAATTGATGTTGATAAAAGTTGCTGTGAATGCTGCTGCTCGGCGCAACGTGCTTGATATTGCTAGTATTTTTAGGGCCAAAGCTGTTGATGTCTCTGATCACACTATAACCCTCGAGGTACTGTATCACAGTGATCAAACTTATTAACACTCTCCTGCTTGTCTATAGCTAGCGATCTTTGGCATCTTTGGTTGCTAAAAGATAACATACTGATGATATTGCTATGTATAACATGTGGCAGGGCTTCATTTCTCTGTATTTTTTTTCAAAATTATAACCATAATATATCTCTAAGTCTCTAATAACTCCTGAAAGAATATTCTGGCAAATGTCCAAGTTCAGGTTCATCATGAGTGCTTTATTTACATACCGTTCATACCAAATTCCCATGATACCTTACCATTTGCTTGTTACCATGAAGAGGTTTCCAAGGCTGTATTGGTTTTTGAACTTTTTACTCTTCAATTCTTTCTTTCTATTCATTTTTTTCTAAATACAAGGTGGGGATCGTAGGACTAGAATGTTGACTCAAAGCCAGATCAAAAATACCAGTAGGAAGGTGCCTTTACCACTGGGCAAACCCCCCCCTCCGGGGTCCAGTTCTTTCTGTTTGAATCCTCTTATGAGTGCTTTGTTAGACTTTAGACTTTAAGTTTGACTTGCAGATGAAATTAGGGTTCTGATAGGTTAAAACTAAAAAAAAAAAAAAAAAAAAAAATTAAAAAAAGAGAAAAAAGAAAAAAAGGTTTTCCCTTTTCATGTTGAATTTCAATTTGTATCTTGTTTCCAGCTTACTGGGGATTTTGACAAGATGGTTGCTTTGCAAAGATTGTTAGAACCATTCGGCATTTGTGAGGTACGTGTTAGAGTTTGATCTTTTCATTCGGAGTAAAATTTTGAGCTTGTCTGATGCTCTTTATTTGTAAAAATGTAGAGAATTTATAATGAGGAGAGAGGTAGAGTGTGTATTGAGAATGTAAAAAGGTGGAAAATATGTTGTAATTGAATATTTATCAAATCAAATGTCAAATCAGTGGTAGGTAAAATTATAAATTGGAGATCGGAAGAGCATCGAGCAAGCTCTTCCGATCTTTTGAGGGTTGCAGTACAAGGTTCTCTTAACTGCGTTGTATTGGGCCATTGGCCTGACCTTTTGCAAGGCATTGAAATGCTCTTTGGTCCAGAAAAGCAACAACTATGTTTTTTGCCTTTGGTTCTATATGGAATTCCCGTCTTTGTGCGAGATCGGAAGATGCTGGATACTCACAGACATGGAGTCATGCTTTTGGTTGTATTCTGTGTGTAAGGGATGATATGCTCAAATTTTTTCCTTTTTTTTTTTTTTTTTCCCCCTGATCTGTTATTTTATATTAAAGGTTTGGGTCATCAGTTTCTGATAGATGCCTTCTTGAAATGTGCTGTGAGGGCTGGTACTTTGTTAATTTAATTGAGTAGAATACTGGCAGGCATATGAAGTTGTCACGATACTGTAACACTAGCAGCTTTTGCCATGTAAAACCCGTCCAAATGAACCCCCTTAGGCCTCAGCAATTTAAGTCTCGTGTACTTAATCTCATTTGGATTTGCAGGTGGCGCGAACCGGGAGAGTGGCACTGATTCGGGAGTCTGGTGTTGATTCAAGGTACCTCCGTGGGTACTCATACTCAGTATAAACATGAATTCCCAAGTTCAAGGCAGAGAGGATTTCACCCCGGTTTTTTCTCTACAAGCTAAAAGCCCACACCTTTGTGCGCGTGTTTGTTCAGTTCTAGGCATTTATAAATATGTACAAAACCGGATGTGATAGATATGTTTATTGCATAAGACAGGATACTCGCGAGATTGCAACTTATTTTCTTACCCATATTATTGTTTAGTATTGTCTAGTTTATTCGTGTTTTTTCCCAGTTATATTTCACAACAGAAATTGATCAAATTCCTAAATTTATCCATATGTTCCATTTACAATCATGGTACTATGCATTTCTCTACTGCCAGTTTCAATTCATTTTGTTTCTAGCTTGATACAAGGCCTTTGGCTTGCCTTGTTGGACATTCTCCGCTGTGAGTGTGATATACAGACCCACACACCCACACACACACAAACAGAATCAGTATAGTTTAAAGTCATGATCATAATATGTACACAAACTATGCATAGAAACTGCAACTGGTGCAATCTATCAATAGATAAACCTGAAGCACAAGAAAGATTATTCGCATGTTGCATAACTTATTCACGAGTAACCACGTCTACCTGCTTCCCCACATTATGACCGGAGAAGAGGCCTAGCAGAGCACTAGGCGCACTTTCGAGTCCTTCGGCTATGTCCTCTACATAAGCAATTTTCCCTTCTTTTATTTGAGATATAATTGTCTCGAGAAAGTTGGGATAGAGATGATAGTAGTCTCTCACAATAAATCCTTCCATACGGATTCTCTTTGTGGTAATACAGAATAAGTTGTGCACACCTTCGTGCTGTTCTTGATTGTATTGCGAAATCATCCCACAGGCAGCAACGCGACCATGCAGTCTCATGTTTAGAAGCACAGCGTCAAGCATCTTTCCTCCAACATTCTCAAAGTAAATATCAATCCCGTCAGGGAAGTACCTAAATCAAATATTACAAACACAGAAATATTTCTTCTATTAGCACCACCTTTAGCAAGCATTTCGCCTCTGGGCATCAACCAAATATCACTTTTGGGTAATTAAGAGTTCTCTTTGAAAACTGTTTTCAGTTTTTCAAAATACGGAAAACTTGTTCAATGCATTGTTGAAAACAAGGAAATAAATATTAACAAAGCAAAACTCAAAACGAGATTCTGCCATTTTGAGAGTGTAGAAAACTGAAAAATACTGAAAAACCTTTGCATATATAACATCCAGGGTATAAACCTGAATATAAATTCAAAGTCAGAAACCCAAAATTGAGACAAAAAGAGAACAGCCTCTAAGCAATTAACAAGAATGATAAATACCATATTCAAATGCAGGGAAAATATAAATACTCGAGGGCTCTTCAAGTGTGAACATGACTTATCTTCCAAATGAAGACAGAATCTTTGAACTAACCTTTTCAAAGCAACATTCAAATCTGACTCTTCTTTGTAGTTAAATGCATCATCAAACCCAAGCTTGTCTTCAAGAGGTCGACCTTTAACATCAAAGAGAAATTAAGCAAACACCAGAAGTTGAGTTTCAGGTCTAACTAGCTCAATATGCAACATGAACATAATGATTCACAAACTACAAAGAATTTTGTGAAATTTCATATATTTCATTGATCATTTCTGCATATTACAGCTCCAAATACTTCACAGTTTTTATCACCTTCCGTCCCTCCCCAGGATAAGATCTCTCCCATCACTAAGCTGCTCGATATGTGGCATTGCCAAACTAGCAACATGTTAGTGGTGGGTCTGACTTTTGCTGATGTGGCATTGCCCACTGCTGGCTGGGATGTGTCACCGATATGGCATTGCCATGTTGCCAAACGCCGACCTAGGTGGGCTAGTGTTTAGAAAAATTGGACTGGTCATTAGACCGGAAAAGACAACAGGCGTTGGGTCAAAGGTTTAATATGGAGGAACATGTTTCAGTTAAATATTAAAAAAATTAGATTTTACCTTAAAAATAATTGTTTACAATATCATTATACAAAAACTTGCTTTCAGTGTGGATCCCAAAAAAAATAAAAAATAAAAAAAAAATAAAAAAAATTAGTGACCAGTTTTTGGGGGTGAGGTGAATTGGTTTTCTGGATGGTCCCTAGTTTTCTTGGTGGACTGTGAACCAACGGAGTCAGTCCAGTTTTCTAAACCATGGGGTGGGGAGAAAACTTTGTAAGCACAAAAAAAAAAATTATCAGTTTCCTAAAATTTCTCCTAACATAGACCCTAACATGTCAGTTGTGTAATTGTGCCATTAATGTCAAATATAATTATGCTGATGTGTCAACTATATAACTCAATAATTTAAAGATCAACCTGTCTCTATTAGATCTCTTTAACTGTTAATAACATCCCCCAAAAATTGAGCACATGAAACTTTAAAACAGAGCACAAACCTTTTCTTTGCTTCCAGAACTTCCAACGACATGGCATCCTAATAACTTCGCAAATTGTCCAACAAGCTGATCAACTGCTCTTGATGCAGCAGAAACAAAGACAGTTTCTCCTTTTTTGGGAGAGCATACCTCATGGAAACCAAAATAAGCAGTTGCACCAGGCATACCTGCAAACAAACAGAACAATCAGCCTGAAAAAATTGCTTGTGCAATTGGCACTTAAAAACATTGCGGAATTGTCTTGATTAAGGAAATTCATTCTTCAACAAACTTGAACTGTACCCTAAATCATTTGTGGAACCATGGTTTGAAAATCTGACTATAGAAGGGAGATGAATATGTACCTTAACCATTTATAAATTAAAAACAGGAATATAAGAGCACTTAAAGAGTTGACGCTGCACCGAATAAACAGTGGTGTTCAATCAGAGGCTCAATTGTGAAATTAACAGAGAGGGACAAGATGTCTATGATATTGCTGATACTAACTGTCATTTTGATAAAAGAACCAACATGCATTTTCCCACCTTTTGCTGCAAGGGAAGGGTTTCACGCGATCACATTTATTCACCATTTTTTGGTGCAATCAAATCTAATGTCAACCAAACCTAAAATGTCTAAATCAACAGACATGATGAGCCTTTCAGAATTTTACCTGCACAGACTGCACTTTGCTCCTGCATTAGGTTGAGACCTTCTAACTAAGTTGTTTATAAACAAAAGTTTGTTGTATATAGCCCAACAAGCTAATAAACTACTCTACATGCATATGGGCCATTCAAACTCAGCCATCAAATAATCCCATTTCTTTCTGTCACTCCTACTCTTCCCAGTAATCAGATATAAAAAAGATATTACCCTATGATATACTTTAGCATGGCAAAATGAATAGTGTACACTAAACTTGGAAATTTTAGTAATGTCCATTATTAATTGTTATAAAATATGCCAGTCCTTTCGTAAGTGTTCCCAAATTCTCCCTCTTGCATAAATTTCAAAATGTCTACCATTCTTGTCAAACTAGGCAAAGTTGACTAAAATTACTTGTCAAATTTCAATATTTTCGGCCTTCATTTTTGATAAGTCGGCAAGAATTCCTAGTCCGTTTAGATATTCACTCTCTTCTTTTTTCATGGATTTAAAGCATCTAGGCATTCTAATCAAACAAGAGTAAATTTGCAGAGTTTCTAGTCCATCTAGGATATTCTAATTGTCCTCAGAACTTTTGCTTAGAGTGCTTAGATGACATTACTTGTTTTATTATTAAAGCAAAAAACACATTTCTCAAAGTCAAACCACAAACCTTCAACCCAAGAGAAATCAGTGCACTAGAAACTCAAAATGAATTGTTGAACTACCTTACTTAAAAAAGAAACCGTAAGAGGGGTCATAATTAATCAAATTTATAGCTTGTTTGCCATGGCTCAAATTATACTCCCTCCATCCCGCAAAGATGTTCCCCTATTCCTTTTTTATTTGTCCCAAATTATATTCCACTCTTCTTGTTGGAGTTGCATTATATAAGGGTATAGTAGGAAGATTGTGGGTTAAGTCTACTTTCTAAATAATAGTTTGATGAGTAAATAAGGGTATAGTAGGAAAGTTGAGGGTTAGATTTACTTTTCCAATTTCATTTAATACTTTTTCTTAATATGTGTGAAAAATGAAAGGGGAATATCTTTGCCGGACGGAGGGAGTAATTGAAGATCCTTAAAACATATTTTTTTAAACACATTTTTGCAGTAGCCACAACTTCTAATTTATTATCAATAAATTCTGTAGAACACGTAAGACATCCCCAAGTAATTATCAATTTATAATTTAAGATATGCCAAACAAGCAGTTGGTCCTCCACATGCTCCCACCCGTGTACATTATTTCATTATTTCAATTTTCATCACAGGCGTGACAGATGCACAATCATGAGAAAACGACAACATGAAGACTCATGACCTTCTTATAGCTCTAATACTATGTTGGATAACATTATCTAAAAGGGTATATTATTATAGCAAGAACAACATCATTTATTTAAATTTACTCATCAACATGAACCAACGTTTTAGGCATCAAACATATATGAATCCATTTTGCAAGACATATCAAGTATTTTGAGTTATCACATAATAACAAAGAGACATATACCATGTATGCATTAGGTTAAGAAAAAATATTTGCAGGTTAGCTTTGTGTTCAAAATCAAGTGGTCCACTAGGTTCAGGATTATCTTCAAAATCAAGAAAACTAAAAGGAAGTTGTCATTTGGTAAGTGACTAGGCATACGAAACCCCTTCTTCAAATCAAAAGTATATATATAGCAAGTATATCATCATGCTTCTACAATGCCAAAAACACACCAAATATCGAATTATCAGGAAACGATATATATATATATATATATATATATCTTCATAGTGCTGGAGTTCTGATGAAGTAACTTAACAAGTATTCCTATGTAGTAGGAGAGAGGCACATCTGTATTCTGAATTTTAAAACAAACATCTGGAGATTTAATAAGGCTATATTCCTCCCAGCCAGTTATGCTCCAAACCAGGTCACCCTTGTTGAAATTGGGATGCGTAGAGTCCACTACTTTGGCAACACCATATCCCGTTATAAGCTAAGCAACAAGAATGGTGAAGATTAAGAATAGTATAAAGTTGCAATCCAGATTGGGCAACTGAAATAACTGATTAAATCTTATAAGTGAGACACACAATTTGATTTTTTCTTATCAGTTACTAGTTAGCTCTGTATCCTCATGCAGTTGCTGGTTGAACCAACAACTGGAGTTGGTACTGATGCTGTTTTGGCAGATGGCAGTGAGTTCTGTGTGGTGCAAATATAATTATCCATCATGTTTCTCAATTAGCCTTACTGTACCAAAGGCATTTTCTTGATCATGTAACCCAATTGCAAGGCATAGCCATGGATTGTTCAAACTCAAGTGACAAGTCCATATAGAAACACTGAACTGAATTGAAATTCAGAATTGGCATGAAAAAGGTTACAATAAGAATTGACTTACAGAGCCGGGCGTAAAGGGTGGAATGTAGCTTCCCTCCTTCTTGCTCATGCGAGGGCGCATATAAGGGTCGCAGGACAGATAGAGATTCTTCACCAAAATTGAATTGGAAGAATCTTGGGGAACCTTCAGTTTTGTAGTGGTTTGCTTCAATAACATGTCAGATTCTTTGGGGAAACCGATCACGTAGTTTTGCAATAAGATCTGCTTGTTGCTCACTTCCTCTCCCATTCTCTCGATCTCTCCGTGCATGGCAAAAGAAATAGCGGGGCAGTTTATATGGGGCTGTGGATGAGGTTTCGTCGGTGGATACTCCTTGAAATTATAGGTCCTTTAATTACGTGGCATCATATGAGAGCTTGTTTTTGGAGATTTATTTAAATTAAAAGTCCGTTCGGCATAGTTTATTTTTTCTATTAATAAATTCACCTACTATTGATTTGACAACTACTCAATAATCACCACATATTTTAAACTTTAATTAAATCTCCACAATTCATTTTCATTCTTTATAAATTTCCTTTATAAATTGACTTTATAAATATAACCTAACAGGCGTAGAATATGCTGTGGAAATCTAAAGAAAATTTATGAAGTCTGACTTTTTTTTAAATATGCGGTTATTATTTATTTGACTTTCATTTTTCCTTTTACATAAAGCTCTAAGGAACACGCTCTCAATATTTTGAAAATTTTCTATCATGTCTGGATTTAGTTGTACAGATAAATCTATTTGCACATATTTTATATATAAAATTTGTACGAACTCATCTTCTTAAAATGACAAATTTTGGTGTGTACAATTTTGGTAGAGAAATGAATATTTGGACATGATATGTATAAAATTTGTACATATCTTCCTTGTATTATCATTTGATACATCTTCTTTGAAGTCACAATCTTTAAAGATGCGTGTAAATTAAGAGACATATATAAATTTTGGACATATTGTATGTAGACAGAAACTGCACCAACTCATACCATCATCTGTCAATCAGTTCAGTATAGCCGAAGCACGAGAAAGATTATTGCATGTTGCGTATCTTATTCGCGAGCAACCACAACCAACTGTTTCCCAACATTACGCCCAGAGAAGAGGCCTAGCAGAGCACGCGGCGCGTTTTCAAGGCCTTCAGCTATGTCCTCTACAAAGGCGATCTTCCCTTCTTTTATTTGAGGTAGAATCTTCTCAAGAAAGTTTTGGTAGAGATGAAGGTAGTCTCCAGCAGTAAATCCTTCTTACGGATTTTCTTTCTGGCAATACAGAATAAGTTATGTACACCTTCAGGCTGCTCTCGGTTGTATTGAGAGATCATCCCACAGACAGCAATCCGGCCATGGTTTCTCATGTTGAGAAGCACTATATCGAGCATCTTTCCTCCAACATTCTCAAAGTAAATATCAATCCCGTTCGGGAAGTACCTAAATCAAATGTTACAAACATGTTAAATATTTGTTCTGTTAGCACCACCTTTTGCAAGCATTTAGCGTCTGGCAGCAATCAGATAAAAATTTGGGTTAAAAGTGTTCAGAGAGTTTTTTGCTTTCAATTTTCAAAAATAAAAGAAAAAAGGGGATATTCAAATGCGTTACTGAAAACAAGGAAATTTATTTAGAAAACTGAAGTGAGATTTTGTCATTTTTAGTGTTCTCTGTGTAAAAAACAAAAAAGTACTGAAAAAATATTTGCGTAAATTACATATGAGACTTAAACCTGAAGATGAATTCAAAACTCAAAACCAAAAATCAAGACAGAGAACAAGCACTAAGCAAATATTAAGAATTTTAAAATCTGGCTCTTCTAGCGTGAATTGCCTTGTATTCCAGAGCCAAGAGAGAAGGTCGAAACTAACCTTTTCAAAGCGACATTCAGATCTGGCTCTTCCTTGTAGTTAAATGCATCATCGAAACCTAACTTGTTCTTCAAAAGGTCAACCTTGAACATTAAAAAGAAATTAAGCAAGCAACAAAGGTTAGTACAGTTTCGGGTCTACTAACTCAATATGCAACATGAACATAATAAAGAGATTCACAGAGTTGTAATTGACCCGATATGTACCAATTAAACCCTGCTTCAAAAGGTTAAAAACCATTATCAAACCTGAGTTTGCTGGAGTTCCTGTATCACTCCTCTATGTGAGCCATATTAGTAAAGAATTAATATGAGTTTCAGTGAAGGTTTCTATAAATATTTGCATCTTTGATGTTCGGATGTTTATCATTACCATTGTCAACACAAAGCTCAATCTGGACAACTAAAGCACAATTATGAACCATGTTTTTCCTTCACTATGTAAATGTTCTCACTTGGGTGGAAAGTGTTTGCCTGATCTGGTGCAGAGCAGTGATAAATAAGATGACAAAAAATTCAATGACACTGAAACTATTCAAAACAGGCTTGGAGGAGTCAAGAAATGGTCTCAATAGATTTAAAATAGCTGAAATGGATGAAAATTGGCTGAACCAGCCCAAAAATACACTCTTAACTGCTCTAAATTGTAAGCTTTTAAGATCTCACCCTCCCCATGTGGGGAGCTGACCAAATTCATACACACAAAAGAAAACATACAAGCACCCTAATTTCTCCTCTAATATTCCTTCAAAAGAATTTTCTTATCTAATATAGGCCCTAACGGGTCTCTCATGCAATTATGCCAATAATATCAATTATCAACTGTACAATCAGTAATTAATGCAAAATATGCCCTAAAATATTGTACATAATTATGCTAATGTGTCAACTATATGAAATGGAAGACAAATAATATTACAGCTGTTTTTGGCACAAAAGATGAAATACCTATTAACTCAAACTTCCTCTGATACAATCTCTTTAACCGTTGATAACATCGCCACAAATTACCAGTACATTAAACTTTAAAAACACAGCACTAACCTTTTCTTTGCTTCCAGCGCTTCCAACAACATAGCATCCTAACAACTTTGCAAATTGTCCAACAAGCTGACCAACTGCTCCTAATGCCGCTGAAACAAAGACAGTTTCTCCTTTTCTGGGAGAGCAGATCTCATAGAAACCAAAATAAGCAGTTACACCAGGCATACCTGCAAAGATACAGAACTTCTTTCAGTGAAATTGACATAAAAATCAGCCTGAATAATTGCTCGTGCAATTGACACGTAAACATTGCACCATTCTTTAAATCAAAATTATGCATAGCAAGTATATAATCATGCAATTCTACAATGCCAAAAACACACCAAACACCAAGCTATCAGGAAAAGATATCTCTTTCTACTGCTGGAGTCAGGGCAACTTACCAAGTATTCCTGTATAATAGGAGAGAGGCACATCTGTATGCTGAATCTTAAAGCAAACCTCTGGAGATTTAATAAGGCTATACTCCTCCCAGCCAGTAAAGCCCCAGACCAGCTCACCCTTGTTGAAATTAGGATGCGTAGAGTCGACTACTTTGGCAACACCATATCCCATGAAAGGCTAACCACGAAGAAAGGCGAAGATTATGCAAAGTACAAGATTACAATCCAGATTAGGACTCAGTACAGTTAGAATCGACTTACGGAGTCCAAGGATGGAGTGTCGCTGCCCTCCCTCTTGCTCATGAGGAAGCGCATATAAGGGTCGCAGGACAAATAGAGATTCTTAACCAAAATTGAATTGGGAGAATCGTCGGGAATCTTCAATTTGGTAGTGGTTTGCTTCAATAACATGTCGGATTCTTTGGGGAAACCGATCACATAGTTTTGCAATACGATCCGCTTGTTGCTCACTTCCTCAGCCATTTCTAGCTTTCTGTATCACTCTGCTCATGGCTTCTTCTCTTCTCAATTTCGGTCTTTATGCTTTTGGCGGTCAAATCCCATGGATGGATGGATGGATGGATGTTTCATGCCCCTTACGTGGCATCATCTAAATAGCTTACTACTTTTCTACGGTGTGACTGGGAATTCACTGTAAAAGTTTGAATCAAGAAGGTAAAGGTGATGGTGTATATAGACGGAATAACTGCTAGAAACACATAAAAAAGTCAATTTTCTCAATCTCTATATTTATGTATCAACTTTCCTCAATTATTGCTCATTAAAAATATTTCCTCAATTATTTTTCTAATAATTGAAGTTTGAATAACCTTTAGAAATCAGCTTCATTTTGGAGACGAGTCTTTTGACAATGTTGACATAATCGTGAAAATATGTTTTGATGTACTTAAAAATATTTTGAAAAATATTTTGAAATATTTTAAAGGATCATGTTCAGTATAAAAAAAAAAGAGAATGAATCAATTATATTTTTGTATTCATATCTTTATATAAATTTAGTTAAGTTATGATATGTCTCGACTTGAACTTTAGTGTGTTGTGGTCGTGAAAGCTTTTGATTGTTGTGTTTTTAGTATGAGTTTAGTAATTGTTAATTATACAGAGTGAATTATGGATAAAATAGGAGATATACTGGTAAGTCTATAAGTCTTTGCGGTAGATTCTAACTTCTAGTTAAATTCTATCATCGACACACGTTACCCTCCAAGTAAAATAGATTCTATCGTCATTTAGTTGGCATTGCTCAAAGATAGAATTTTTGTCTGATGACATTCTAGTTAGAGCATCCACATTGGTAGTACTAAAGTAAGTTTGTGGATTTATTAGTTAACAACTCAAAAAACAACCTATATTAGTGGTGTTAAAGTAGTTGATAAAAACATTTAATTTAACAAGTTGTTAATTTTGTTGTTAAAGTTAACAATAAACTTAACATTTTATATGTGGTATTATTTCTTATTTTCTTATTTTAATTAAATTGGGATTGACTCACTCTTTGACTGTTGAATTGATAATTAAATTTAATACTATTAGTTACAATCACCAATGTGGCACAAATTAATAAGTAAATTTAACTTGCTTTGGTATACTTTAACAATAACTAAAAACTCTACTTTTTACTTATGCAGATAGTTAATTTTAATACTACCAATATAGATGCTTTTAGATAGTGATAACTTATAACACAATCAATTGGTTACAAGTGACCATGTAGAGTCCATTGGCCCTATAATATTGAATATATTGTTTATTACAAGAAGATATATGGAAAATTCATTATCTAAATTATAATTATTTCAATGATCAGAAATTACAATAATGAGGCAAAATTTGATTCCAATCCTACATAATCTGCAGGCTGATCAAGAAGGTCATAAAATTATCCCATTTTTCTATAGGGATTACACCCAATATCTTTGCACAATTGGTCATTGTACCATGTTTGGACACCCCCAAAACATGATCTTCTGTACTTTTTTCCAGTATAATTCTTCATGTACTTGTCCCATTCCGTAATGTCCTTTTCTATTTCATTGATATTAGGAAGTTGAAATGTGTGAGTAAGAAAATGTCCTAACCATTGACAACATATTTCAGAGGTGTAAAGATCAGAGAAACCTTCTGCATAACCTATTATGGCTAGATGTGGAATCCTTGAATGAATCATATGCCTTCAGAAATGCGTTAATAATATTTGGAGTTAATTTTGGTTTTTGATCAGGAAAAAACTACAATACTTCATGACCACTAAGCACTTGTGCTACTTGCCAATTAAGAAGACAGAACCTACATGTGGATTTTTGGGCTTAAATTAAATAACAAATTGGAGCCCAAAAACCCACATGTGGGTTCCTAAGAGCACCGAGTAGATTGAAGAATGAAGAATTATTGGATTAGAGAGGATAGTTGTCATTTACGGTTTTGGCATTTTTTTTTCTTTTTGAATTTTATTTCATTGCCACTTGTTCTATTGTATCCCTGGATGTACTATGTATATAGATCAAGGGGAGATGGGGGAGGTGCAGTTTGAACCCGAGATCTCTTGCCGTAAGTAACTAACTAATGTATCACTTGTTTGAACCACTGGATATTCTAAATTAGTGGTGATGAGAAATTATGTACAAAAATTATTATGTAATGTAATTAAGAAAGAATAACATACCTGTAGAGATGAACTATGGAGTTATGTGATCCCATAATGTACTTTTGGAAGGTTGGACATGTAAACATATTCTTGAGCTTCTTATCACCCTTATAACCAGTAGCAAATATTACAACATCTGTTTTCAAGGGTTCTGTTTCGGAATCAACAATCAACCCTTCTTCGCGGAGTCGAAACATTTCTGCTTGCTTTAAAATAATTTTTTCATCCTCAACTTTTCCATAGAAGTTCTCTGGTAGAATATATATATCATACCATATAGATAAATTAGAATACACATGCTTTTGCTCCTTTCAGGTTTAAGAAAAATACTGCTCATGCAATGGAAAACTGACTAGAAGAAGATAATAATGACATTCTGAAGATGGAGACACGTTTTTCGAAGAGAAAACCTCTTTATAATCAGTGATTATATATCACTTAACTTGTAAAGCAATTCATCAAATTATTATGCAAATTTTTATTGTGTTCTAGGGTAGAATTAGTATTAAGTATTACCAAAGGTGAAAGGGCTGCTGCCAATAGAGTGTTTATAATTAATCCTTGACCTGGTTTGTTAACCATAAGCTCTCAAAAACCATAAGGAATATATATCCGGCCGAATTAGTATAATCGGTGATTATATATCATTTAACTTGTAAAGCAATTCATCAACTTATTATGCAAATTTTTATTGTGTTCTAGGGTAGAATTAGTATTAAGTATCACCAAAGGTGAAAGGGCTGCTGCCAACATAGTGTTAATTTATAATTAATCCTTGACCTGGTTTGTTAACCATAAGCTCTCAAAGACCATAAGGAATATATATCCGGCCGAATTAGTATAATCGGTGATTATATATCATTTAACTTGTAAAGCAATTCATCAAGTAATTATGCAAATTTTTATTGTGTTCTAGGGTAGAATTAGTATTAAGTATTACCAAAGGTGAAAGGGCTGCTGCGAACTGAGTGTTTATAATTAATCCTTGACCTGGTTTGTTAACCATAAGCTCTCAGAAACCATAAGCAATATATACCCAGCCGAATTAGTATAATCGGTGATTATATATCATTTAACTTGTAATGCAATTCATCAAATTATTATGCAAATTTTTATTGTGTTCTAAGGTAGAATTAGTATTAAGTATTACCAAAGGTGAAAGGGCTGCTGCCAACATAGTGTTAATTTATAATTAATCCTTGACCTGGTTTGTTAACCATAAGCTCTCAAAGACCATAAGGAATATATATCTGGCCGAATTAGTATAATCGGTGATTATATATCATTTAACTTGTAAAGCAATTCATCAAGTTATTATGCAAATTTTTATTGTGTTCTAGGGTAGAATTAGTATTAAGTATTACCAAAGGTGAAAGGGCTGCTGCGAACTGAGTGTTTATAATTAATCCTTGACCTGGTTTGTTAACCATAAGCTCTCAGAAACCATAAGCAATATATACCCAGCCGAATTAGTATAATCGGTGATTATATATCATCTAACGTGTAAAGCACTTCATCAAATTATTATGCAAATTTTTATTGTGTTCAAGGGTAGAATTAGTATTAAGTATTACCAATGGTGAAAGGGCTGCTGCCAACATAGTGTTCATTTATAATTAATCCTTTACCTGGTTTGTTAACCATAAGCTCTCAAAAACCATAAGCAATTATCTCATCCCAAACTAACCAAAAAAATGGAGAAAAAATTATACCTTGAAAATTATTTGAAAATGTGGAAGAAAAATATTCAATGCACAAACATGGCCATCCACTGTTGCCACCGCCGCACCCTCCATGGTCTGCTTCAAGTAGCAAGAGTAAAGTGACAATTAGATTAATACCAAAAAAAATACTGCGAAGATTGAAAATCAAGTGAAATTACCAATATGTCAAGCCAAATACACTTTGAGATTCACCTTACAGCTACCGCCCTTGACCGGATTGCTTGGATGGAGATCTAGGGATTTTGGGGTCTAAAAATGGGGCAGTAATTTTCGCAAATGTAACTAAAGGCTGAACACGAGCCTCGCGTTCTTGAAATGAGATTTACAGACTGAAGTTTGGGTTCGGCAATAATGGAGTTCAAAATCAAATATTCAGCAGAAACTTCAATGGGGATTTGCGAAGTTGGGGCTGATATAAATGGAACGGCATCGGTCCCTCACTAGGATCGACGCCTAATTTAATTTTGGGCGTTGGTCCCTTACTAGGACTGATGCCTATGTTATAAAAGTGTGTCGGTTGTCAGATAACAACTGATGCCCATTCTCCTAATCAATTTGGGGCGTTGGTTCGTAGTGAAGGACCGACGCCTAAGATACAGTGTTCATTACAAATTTGCCACGGCGTATTTTTTACGAGTCCCTTTTCCCAAAAACCGACACGTATTTCCATTTTTTATGTCCAATTCCGTAGTAATTAGAAATGAGGGAAATTTTGATCAAAGTCTTTAGATCTAAGTATTCTGATGCTAACTTATAATAGCCAGTAGTCATTTCCCACTCATATCGGTAGAGCATATACTTTCCATTTGAAATTGTTATTAGATATACAATTTCTACTTTTTTCCAAAATGCACAACTAATTAAAATATTTGGTATTTTTTCTTTTTTTTTTTTAAATGTTTATTGGAAAAGTAATCAAATCTCATAGCAGATTAGGTAGCAAATCGATAGCTTTTCAGATTTTGCTTTTAGTTTCTCCAATTAAATTAAATGTAACTAAACTATCAAATTTAACCCCCCAAAAGGGGAAATTTTCGGCCGATTATTTCCAGAATAATACTATGTAGCATCAGTGGTGCTTGACACCAGTCTACGTGGTAATTAATGTAGCATTAAATGATAAGTGAAATTAAATGCATGAATAAAGGACCTACTTGATTTGACTTATCATTCAATGTCACCTTGATATGGTGCCAATTACCAGCAGTGCTAAATAACATTACTCTTTTTTCTGAACGTATTCCCTTGATTTCTCCCTTCTCTTTCTTCCCGTTTCTTCTCTCTTTCTTCAATAATCCATGCCTTTTCCAAATTTTATAACACTCTTCCTTCCCTCAAGAATTATCCATCACGTAGATCCAAGTGACAATTTGAATCCAAAAGTATGTAATCGTGAAGCCTTTTTTTTAATTATTTGGTTAATTCAAAAATAAATTTTTACTCTTACTTATTGCCAGGTTGAAATGTAATTCCTTTTTATTATTGTTTTAGCATTATTATTTGTGAAAGTATTATAGAACATTACATATTATTTTATAAAAGAAAAATAATATAGAATAACAAATATATATATATATATATATATTATAGAGGAATAGCCTTCGAAGTATTTTGGGCGGGAAACTTTCATTGTCCAATTGGAATTTTTTTTTCTTTTTTTTTAAAAATATTTTTGGTACTTTAGAAGTCCAAGACTATTAATATTCGCATTGGTACTCCAACTAAAGTAGGCGTGAAGTTCCCTTGGCAAGGTTGGCTGACAAGGCTATTTTACAGCCTTTTACTGCCTCTTTTTTTTTTGGCTTTTTAATTCTTTTTTTTTTTGGTGTAGTGTTTTTGTTTTTTAATTGAATTTCAACCTTTGATATCTGATAGAGAGGGCAGAAATGGTTGTTCAAGGAGGATGCTTCAATGCGCAACGAGATATCTTCCTCCTGTATAAATATGGGAATTTCTAAAGAATTAGGGCCGGGTTTTTTACGGAGCCCGGTTTCCAATGAGATACTGTCATGTGGTGTGTATCAAGTGAGATGCCAATTTGTCATTCTGCCGTGTTTAGGCCCCTTCTTCCCTTCCTTAATGAAAGAGTTTACCGCCTGCCTTAGTAGTCTCAAATAAGGCGTGCAGGCCTGCCCCCGGCCTTGTTTCCATAGCCGGACCGGTATAAATACTGTTGTATCTCGAGAAATTAGAGAGAGAGAGAGAGAGAGAGAACAAAAGGCCGAGATATACACAGCAACTCCGACGGGATCTTTGTGTCCATTTGCTTGGAACTTCATCACCCTCTTCTGGATTCTGGCTTTCTATAAATATCTGTGGACCAAGAAGGGAGCTTCAAATGCTTCATGGTTTTTCTTATTTTTTGATATTTTATGGGAAGAGTCTGTCAGGCGTGATGGGAAGGAAATAAAAGCAACGGCTGCGAATTCGATTTCCAAAGCTCGGCTACTAATCAAAGAATTCAGATGAAGGAACTGAAATTGAGGTGAAGCAGAGCTAGAGCCTAGTGCAGACTGCAGACACTGTTTTTGGCCGCTGGAATGACACCGTTTTTTGGGGGAGGGAGGACCCCCTTTTTGGCCGCTGGAATGACACCGTTTCGACTGCCGGCTGCCAGAATTCCTACTGGAGGGGGAGGGTGGGGTGGGGGGTGGGGATAAAAAGGATGATTTGCGTACATTTATTAAAGGTTGGGGGCTGTAGAGTGTGAGGCAAAAAGATTGAGGACGAAACGGATTCTTAACTCAAAGGTTGGGGACGATTTGTGAAATTAACCCAAATGTAAATGAATAGTTAGACTTACTAATATTGTAAATTAGAAATTAATGCAGTTAAAAAAGAGTGTGATAAGCTCAGAATCTATATCTGTTATATAGAGGAGCGCTAGGAATCCGTTTTGACCGGAAAATTTCACTTTTCATTTTTTTTTCGTATTTATTTCCTTTATTATTATAGGCTAAAATTAGGAACTTGCTTTGGCTGTGAGTTCTGGGTAGGGTGTCTTCAACACGCCTTTTGCTTGAGCGGCTGGGAATTTTAATAAGATTGCATTGCATGTGTTTGTGAATCCAAAGGCGGTTCTTTGGTTGCCGCATCTAACCATTAATTGCTGTAATTTAAAGTCTTTCATTTTAGTGGGTAAAAGCTAAGGTTGCGAATTTGATTCCCCAAGTTTGACTAATAAGAGTATCTCTAATGGAATGTCCATTGGAGAAATTTTTCTTCCATATCATTTAAAAAAATTAATGTGACAATAAAAGAAGTAGACATTGTCTATCACAATATCTATCTATAGACAATATCCATAAATAATGTCTATATATCAACTTTTCTATTTTTTCTTTCTCTCTCTTCTCCGTTATTGTATTGACTACTTACATCTTGACAAGTATCTTTTAATTCATGCAATTCACATTGACCATTGGAGATAATTTATACCAATTTTCAATAATTAAAGCCATATAGGAAGACATTCATTTTACTTAGAGATACTCTAATCAAGGAAATTATGGAGAAGCAAGTGAATTTAGGGGAAGCATTACTTTATTTTCCATGGAAATAATTTCCATCTTACGCCAATATGAATTGCCATGGAGGACATGGAAAAATATTTTTCATGGAAACTTAATTCCAATTCATTTTCTACCTTCCAATCAAATGCACCATAGAGTTGTTTCCAAATCCAATCTCTATCAATATGATTCAATTTACTCAAATATTATATTCTCTCCAATTATTTATCCGTATTATGATAGAATGATTCTTTTGGCTTTTCTATTTAGCGTACTCTTAAGTCTTAAAAGGTTTTTTAGTGTTATTGAAGACTATTTTTTATGTAGCATGTTGTTAAAAAAACTTCCCGTGTGCAACGCACAGGTAACAAGCTAGTGTAATGATAAATAAAAATATTATTATAAAACATTATGTATTTTCAAGTAATCACTAATATAAGGGTAATTATATTGTCATCACAATAACTATTTCTCACACTACAAATTTTTTATTCACTATATCCTCCCTTAAAATTACATTAGTAACCTCATTTTAGTATTCTTAAAACAATTTTTTTCCTTCTTCTACCACAATTTATTATGATTTAATTTAATCATTTTATTTTATTTCATTATTTTATTTTCCTTTACTTATGATCCCCTTCCTCCCAAGTCCCAATTCATTGGTCGGCAAATTGCATCGAAAACGAATGGCAGTTCCTCAGTCATTTTTTTCCATCTTCTATCACAATTTGTTTTTTTATCTAATAATATATATCACCAATTCTTTGATATTTTGTACCCTAATAGGATCTAAACAAAAACCAAAATGGTGACGATAAAAATTAAAAGCAAATAGAGAGAAAATGATCATGTAAAAGTAACATACGGCCGTAAGAATGAAAAAAATCCTTCCATTCCAAGAACTTCGATCCTGCCACTTGATCATTTAAAGTTGAAGTTTTTTTGCTTACCCTCTCAAAGACTTCTGCCGGAGCATGCATGGTATCATATGCCCCTAGGCCGACTATGGGAAATTCTTTTAGTATTATGTTAGGACAGCAAAAATAGTAGATATTCTGAATCTTGCTCGACTCTGGAATGTATGGCTTGAAGCCTAATGTTCCTTGCAGTGATTCAATGGCATCCGAATCCATAGAATGTGCCGAGTTCATGGCTTTACCAGTGGTGATCCAAGCATATTCTTCATTCACCATTCCTAACTTCTTTGCATGCACAAGAAGACGAGATGCAAGAGATAGAGACATGTCTACTAAATATATTTTTGACTCCAAAGTAATCATCTTTTGCAACTCTTTCTGAATCTGATAACCAGAGGAAGATGAAGAAATTACACTTTTATAGGTCAAATGAATATTTTTTTTTTTCTTGAAATGATTCCCTCAAATGTGACATATATAGTTGTTCTCTCCTCACCTTTCGTGCCCTCATAAACAAGAATGAAACTGTTTCATTCATATGATCCCATAATAGAAGCAATGCCTTCAAACTGAGAGATCTCATCTGATGTAATCTTAACAATGTAAGGAGAAGTGGTAATACTTGAGGAAAAAGAGATAATAGGAATTTTAGCTTTTTCGGACAGTATGGCTATGAACTCGTCTTCTAGAGAGGTCTCTAGGCCGATGATTGCTTTTGCCCCTATGTTATGTGAAAGATCCATGGCTGCATTAATTTGGCAATACAAGGAGCATTATGGAAACTGTATTATAAATGAACAGAATATCATCAAACTAAGAAATATTTATACACCCAAATGCAATTAAAACTTGGGAACAAATTATTTGGAAATGAATTTTAAGAAAACTGAACAATTGCTCGGGCCATTATTATGCTTATATCCTCCATGTTGTCCTCTTCTATCACAATCTTGTTGACCTCCGCTTGTCTCAGAACATCTTCTTTCTCCTATTTTCTTATTGTAACTAAATAATACCTCTTTCTTCCTTCCTTTATTGAGACCCTCGCCATTTGCTTGGTCAACACTTCTTGGTTGGCTAGTAAAATTTCAATATTAACCAGAGATGATTGCTCTGGCCAACCTTGTATTGTACCAATAATGCCCCTACACTCAGGTCTCATTCAATGTATTAATAAGGTTCTATGTAACTCTACTAAATAGTTCTATGTAACTCTCCTAAATAGTTGTAATATCCTAGTCAATGTGTCCTAGATTAGAGGTTTAGCAGCTGTCCCCACTCTCGCACAGGTCTTATGTGGAGTTTTTGAATACATTAAACAACAAAAGTACTCTTGGTAAAAGGAAAAAGAATTGGAAGTAGAGGGAAAAGTTGTGGGATGTTGACAAAAGTATACTGCAAAAAGAATTGTTGTAATTTCAGTATCAACTTTTATTTTCCTTTTCACATTATGTACATATTTTTAGAAGGTTTATTCACAATTTATATAACATTCAATGCACTTATGGACTTACTACCAACAAAATCAATCTCCATTGGGTTTTAACATGCTCAAAAGACTACGATATGTTGAATCTTCAAACTTCTTTTTGGATATACAACTATTAATGAGCTCTCGAATGCTAAGTGGGTTTATAATTAAATTAAACTCTCTTATTTGAACTCGCAAGTTTAGTGATCATCGCTATATATGATAACCAACGTTAACATTAATTTCTGCAAATTCAAATGTGAAAATTTCTAACACAAGCTTTTTCAATTTTCATACATATGCTATATTACTTACTCCAATATTTCAATTGTTTCACATCTCATGTATACAAAATTTAGAGTAAAGGAGTGCATAAAATAGAAAATTTTGCACAATTCTCATTTGTCATACTTCTTAAAGCAACATAGACACGCAGAGGGGGTTTTTTTGGGGGGGGGGGGGGGATTTGTTTTCCTTGCTATTTTAGTTTTTTATCCTAAAATTCATAAACATCTCCTTACGTTCAAAAATACATTTTCAAAAATATAAAAGCAAACATGTTTCAGTTTTTCGAACGACCAAGTTATTAAAAGGGCAAAAAAAAAAAAAAAAACCTGAGTAACAAAGAGAACAAGCTCTAAAGTTTCCCAGTATAAGTTTTATAATTATAAGACCTAGCTAGCAAATCTTTCAATCAGGATCCGGTGACTAAACTAAGTGCGTTTGAGATTGATTACGAACCCTAACTTCTCCCGTTACCCAAGTGCTAAGAGCAAATAATTTTCGTAGGCATTCATTTTTCTTGACATGCTTGTGCATTGACAACAATTATTTATGGCAGAGCATGGAATGGAAACGCCGATCAAAACTTCATGAGAGTTTGAATTAGTAGAGACAATTGTTTAAGCTGCCTCAATAAGATATAAGATAAGCTTAAAATTTTGATTAAGTATTGGAAATACGTTGATTAGAAAAAAATCGATAATCAATACATAATTACGATAGGAAAGTAAGAGACATTATAAGCTAACATTCATAGTGCATCTTCAGTACAAGATATTGAAGCACATATGCCTTATACGGCATTTATTCTACCTATTAAGAAATTAATTAAGATTGGCCTCTTGGTAGAGCTTGAACTGGTTTTCCTTGAGAATCCTTCGTACGCAAAACAATTTGTGATTTGTAGTGATTATTTGACTCATAGAAATCAGATATAGCCATTGAAATACAAGCATGAATAGTTTTCCCAATCCAAGACCCCATATCGACTATAACTCCAACTTCGGTTTCTTCGATAACATTGTCATCAGATGGTAAACTAATGAGATCAGCATGGGTTAAAAGGCCAAAGAGAAGGAAGAATATGAGATTAGAACAATTATAATCTCTATGAAATTTTGCCATTTTGTCTTCTCGACCGGATTATTGTAAATATTGCCCGTGTTTTTATAAACGCTTTAGCGTTGACAAATCAAACAGAATCAAGACTTGGAACTAATATACATAGTTAGAATATGCATGATTCATTATATTGTCAACAATATATAATGGTATCATATTAACTTTTTTTTTTTTTTTAAAAATATAATTATAAATATATATTATAGCAGCACAGATGCGCATAGATATTTATCCTATTAAAACAAGATATCAAGAAAATCAACAATACAAACACTCATATTAGCACCTTAACCTAGCCCTCTAACCAAATAGGCTAGGCCTCATGGATACCATATTAATTATTAATGCAAGTAATAACAAATTAGGAGAGCAAGTATTTTATGATTACCGACGCATTTAATGACCGGTTTGTTAATTAATTGGCTTGTATAGAAACTTCACGTGACATTATTTCGTTTGACCATTTCTCTCTTTCTCTCTTTTTTTTTTTTTTTTTTTTTTTTTTTTTTTTTTTTTTTTACATTAGACCATTTCTTTGAAAAAAGTTGAGAGACATTTAACATTTTTCAATATTTTGGAAAATAGGCGTGTCAAAGTTTATAAATCAATAGCCAAACACATTGTGAGTTTCTTGGAAAGACTCATTTTCAAGAAAAACAAACCTCGTTGCATGACCTATAATGTTCATTGAATGCATGTCATTATTAAGAAAAGTATTTTTCTTTTTTCCTTTCATTTTCTTCCCTTATGTTTTGAAACTAATTAATAAGCTTCAAGAAATATAAAAAGTGATCAATAATAAGAATTGTCAGGCTTTTCTATACTTCATTAATTCTTCTTCAATTAAGAATAAGTGCTAGTCAATACCACCTCAATTGGCTAGGAATCAGTTGTCAACCCAGCTTAGGTGGGTTCATATTTTGGGATTATATATACCTGATTTATAAGTGGTTAGACG
>CAVNYN010224990.1:0-31485 GCA_963692815.1 Nyctanthes arbor-tristis
TTTATTTTTCGCAAGCATAGTGGGGACTGTGCAACTTGCTGCCATTTCCGGCCCTTGGGGAGAGAGGCCCCTGTGCTATCAGAAATGGCAGCTTCCAGCTACATAGGAGGGGGACCAAACCAATTTTTTAAAATTTTTAAAATTAAATTATAATTTTTTTGTTTTACCAAAAATGCCCCTATTATTAACGGACGAAATGGACATTTTCTGTCAAGAGGAACAAAAATTAGGATTTCATTAATGGTTGAGGACGTACGGAAGGAAAATCAAAGGTTAGAGACGTGATCTATAATTACTTAAAAGGTTGGAGACGTTAAGTGTAATTAACCCACTTTTGATTTATGGTTAAGATTAATTTCACATATGGTTCTCAACCTTGACATTTTCTATGAGTTAGGCCTCTAACATGGTTTTTTTAATACCTTAGGTCATCAACCTTTAATAAATTCACTTCATGAGGTCTTTTGCGGTATTTTGCCTTTACTTTTTACATAAAATTAAAAAAATAGAAAATAGTTAAAATAATTAAAAAATAAAATGGAAAACAATTTTTTTCTCACATATCTAACCAGCTCCATTCTACTTATATTCCCAAATTGACTAGAAATGACAAGTACCTATGGTATTTGTTTTTTCTAATAAGGAGACTCATTTTCCTGTAATTTCTGATAATAGTGGGAGGAGCAATAAGCAAAATACGGGTAACTTTTTTTGCTATCGGAGCAAAAACGACTATAAGAATTTGTCATTTATAGCTAAATTAGGGGTGAGGTGGGTAACTAGATATGTAGGGCGGAAATAAATTATTTTTTTGCCTTTTTTATTATCTTTTAATTTTTAGTTAGTTTTATTTTTATTTAGAAAGTAAGGGGTTATTAAAGAAGAAAAGGTAAATGGTATAATTGTCAATTTCATAGGACTAGTATATAACACGTATATTGCAAGTGATTTTATATTTTTTATGATGTTACTCAAATAGTGAATAAAAAAATATAGTACAACTTCAAATATAAAAATCTAATACGCAATCTTATTTGCTTTAGTTATTTAAGCAAGTTTTTGAGAACTCTAACTGCCCGGGAAAAAAGTTATCATCAAACTAGTTAAATCACTCGTGTGTTGAATGGGTAGAAAAACTTACTAAAATATATTATTAGATAGTTAAACATAAATATGTAATATCTATATCCCTGTAGAAAATATAAAAATAAAAGTATACATTAATTGAATCAATAAGCTCAATGGACTTAGTAATCGTAAAGTTCAAGATTATTTAAAAGAAAACATAAATTCTTACATATAACCTTTTGTACATATATACAATAATGAAAAACATACATGTTACCTTCCTCATTTTAAAAAATCCTAATAAAACTAAAAAATTCAAAAAAAATGTAAAATGCAAAAAAAAAAAAAATTCGAATAACATTAAATTCACCAATACACACGGTAGATATGATGAATTAACGAATTATGATGCATTAGAGTTTGTTTTAGAATTATTGTATATTTTAATTTATTAGTAAAAAAAAATTGACAAACAAAACAAATGGGCAAAATGATTAAGATTTGGTTGTTAAACTCAATGGTAACAAGTTCAAGTCTTCTCTGAGTTCTTTTATAAAAAATTTTTTTAAAAAGAAAAGGAACAGCTGCCGCAAAATTTACCAAATAAAAAAGATGGGAAAATCGCGGTACAAAAAGTACCAAGACTTAAATGAATTAATTAATATATAGATAGATTGCAAAATTTGAAAAAGAAATGAGTAGTAAACTTAAGTAAAACGACTAATAAAATAATTCATTTTAGAAACTGAAATTAAATACTAAATACATGAGTTAATCTTTGTGAATATAGATAAGTTCCAAATACTTGAAGAATTATGTGAACTTATATTGGTTTTGGTTTTTCACCTAAACTTTAATTCAAATTCGGTATGTGTTTCAATATAAACTTATTTGTGGCTAGTTTATCGTATAAATTTATTGGAGGCTATTTTAATAGGGAACACGTAAGTCCATTCAATTTATTTTTTTTACTATAATATATGCAAATTCAAAAAGTCTTGCCATTAAATACCAATACCAATAAACAAATGGAAAATTGTCTAGTACTCTATGAGTACTTACTTCATCCTATATGACAAAATTAATAACTGACATGTGGATTTATAGGCCCTGTTTTGTTAATTAATTTGGGCCACTAAATACACATGTGTGTCAAATAAAAAAACCACCTTTTGTAATAGGATTTAAAAAAAAAATACCCCTTTGATTGAAAGTAATTGTTAAAATATCATTTTCTATTTTAAAATAACCCCAAAAAAAGAAATTCGTAACAAGTCAAAAAAATGGTAACATGCCAAAAAAGAGTGACACACTAGAGACTGATTTCATTGTTAAATGAAAATTAAAATTGTAAAATAAAAAAATGAAGATTCCGTTAATAAACCAGGAAAAATTCAAAAAAAATAAAAAAAGAAAAGAAATATGTGCTGTTGGTTGCCGAAGGCTACAACAGTCGTCTCGAACAGCAACGACTGTTCATAGCAAGCAATCGCCGCAAACCCCCCGCCGTGAATAGCAACCTAGGAGAGGCGCCCTTGATTCAAGACCTCTTTCCATGGTTTCAATCGGTAGGCGTTGGCGATGTTGGTCACAGCAGCGGCTAGAGTTTGAAGAGTGTGATGATGTTGAATATAGGTGGTGGCTAGAGTTTTGGCTTTGTCGATGATATATATATATATATATATAATATATTTAAAAATAATAATAATTTAATTATTTTAAAAAAATAACAAAAATAAATAAAAAAGGGTATACTATTATTTGCAATTATTTTTGTTCAAAGGTGTAAAAATGAATATCTTACTTCAAGAGGGTAAAACCTTTAATTATCTCTTTATTATCTAGATTTGGAACATAATAACAGAGATAAAATATGAATTTAAATAATATTGGAAAGATATAGTAATTTTTTTAAAAGTAATAAAGTAATCATTTTAATCCTTATTTGATCATAATTTACATATGTTAATAATGTAGTAGGTAACTAATTAGTTTCCAAAATCCCATTAAAAAAAATTAGTTTCCCATATATATATATATATATATATATATATATATATGAATTATGTACATGTAAATAAATTAACACTCAATTCATTGAAGGGTGATTATTATATTACCACTAAAAAAATTGATCTTCACACTCACATTCTAAATCCACCACTAATTACTTACAATTTTAAGTAGAAGACCACAATAATTTTACATTTATAATCAACATTTTAAAAATGGTACTTTTCCAAAATATATATACTTTCTTGTCTTGATTTTTCTCTCTTCTCAACGCAACCAATTCAACAAAACTCATTCGATTCAATTACCGTAACGAATTTCAATTCAAATTATATTAATTTTCATATTACAACTGTTACTTAAATTATTATATATACTTTCTTTTAAGGTTCAATTTCACAAAAGGTCCCCAACCTTTGGGTTTAGAATCGGATAGGTCCCCAACCTTTTTTGCTCTCCTGGGTCCCTAACCTTTCATAAATGCGCACAATAGGTCCCTTTTGTCACTATTCTCTCGACTTTTCATATAAAATGACGATTATACTATTTAGTCTTTTAATTTTAAAAAAGAAAAAATTAAAAATATTAATAATAATAAAAAAATTATTACAACAAAACACCCACCCCACCCCACCCGACCCACCCCCATGCCCATCCCCATCCCCATCCCCATCCCCTCCCAAGAGGGCCGAGAAAATGGCTGCCGGAGGCAGCAAACTGCTACCAGTTCTGGCAGCAAATATGGGGGGTGGAAATGGCTCCGGTAGCAAACTGCCGACGTTTTCGGCAGCTTTGGCGGCCAGAAATGGCTCCGGCAGCCATTTTCGGCGGCCCTCTTGGCAGGAGAGGGGATGGGACAGGATGGGATAGGATGGGGTAGGGTGGGTGTTTTGTTGTTTTTTTAATTAATTTTTTTAAATTAAAAGACTAAATGGTATAATTGTCATTTTATATGAAAAATTGTGGGAATAGTGACAAGAGGGACATATTGTTTATGAAAAGTTGGGGATCCAGGAGAGCGAAAAAAAGGTTGGGGACCTATCCGATTCTAAGGGGACCTTTTGTGAAATTAACCCTTCTTTTAATTTTGAGATCTCGCAATTTATCTTCTACACTAAAACTCTTAGACCTTAGTTATCCTTTTTGGAACTAAGATACTTCAATGACCTCTCCTGAAGAAAACCTAATTCTCAATGTCAATGTAGCATAAAATGTTGAACCGAACTGGCGTTTAGTCATATTTGGATTACAGTAATAATTATATTGACTCTATGGATCACTTTTGAACAAAAGTTCAAGAGACAATTACACAGTCGCATGTAAATTACACTAAATTATATAAGATGTAGCATGTCAATTATATTTTACCTAATATTATAAGCTGATATTACAGTGCATACATATTTTTTAAATAAATTCTACAAATTAATGCAGCACCAGATCACTAATACATAAACGCAAGGTTTATTATAATTGCTACAATAAAAAAGTCAGACTTCAGCCACGAACAATTTTATGTGGTGGTTTCTAGCACTATTAGAAAACAGGATATCACATACGGTATTTTTCGACGGATGAAAACCCAACGGAAATTTCTGACCGAACGTGATTTCCGTCAGAAATTTTCGACAGTATCCAGTTGGCCGTCAGAAAGTTTCGACGGAAGTTTGGGCCGTCGGAAATTTCCTATGGCAACGAAATGGCCGTCGGAAATTTCCGATTTCCGACGGCAACAAAAAGGTTGTTGGAAATTCTCGACAGACTAGTGAATATAGTCGAAAATTTCTGACGGAAAGTACATTTCCGTTGCAAATATCCTTAAAAATATATTTTAATTCCCTTTTATAAAATCTTTAAAGTTTTCTTTCTTTATTAATACTAAACATTGTTAATTAAAATTTTTTTCTATAGGTTTGACATAAATTTAATTTTTTGATAACGATAATAATTCATTCAATTACTTTATTAATATGTTTTAATATGCACAATGTTCAATAATAAATATACATTAAATTTTAATTTGTAAAAAATATAGGAGATATGTTAACTTTTTTTGCAAATTAGGAGTTAACTGATATATATATATATATATATATAGCAAGTTAAATTTTGTTCTAAATTTAAAAACTTGCTAAAAAATTAAAAGTGTTATTAAACAACAAACAACCCTTAGATATGAAATAGAAAATGATTTATGTTTTTGTATTCGTAATTAAAAGTACAAACTAAAGTTTAAAGAAAAAAGAAAAAAGAAAATCAACAACAAACACGAACAATCTCCACGAAGGACACCAATTGGCATGGAATGGAAATAAACATCAAAAATGGAATCTCAATATGCGTAACAAAAAATAATCTCAATATGTTTAATGACACACTCAAATAATTAAGTTTATAGTGTAAATGACATATTTAATATAAAATAAAAATTTTAATCGTCAATGAAGATTTTTATTTGATGGTTAAGGTTTAAAACAATAGTTGTAAATAAGGTTTGTTAATAAATTATAAGGTTTACTAATTATTAGGTTTTTAAAACAAAAAAAAAATCACATTAATCAAAAATAGAATCTCAATATGCACAACAAAAATAATCTCAATATGTTTAATGAGACACTCAAATAATTAAGTTTAGAGTGTAAATGACTTATTTAATATAAAACAAAAATTTTAATCATCGATGAAGATTTTTATTTGATGGTTAAGGCTTAAAACAATGGTTACAAATAAGGTTTATTAATTAAATTAAGGTTTATTAATTATTAAGTTTTTAAAACAAATAAAAAATCACATTAATCAAATTTTATTTTAATAGAACCAAAAATTTTTTTTTAATAGACCGCCTTTTTTTCGTTAACAATGGATACGTATTATGATCTAGAAAAGCAATGTAAAAAATTTTATATTAATTGACCCAGATAAATAAATTTAGAGTATAAATGACAAATATGAAATAATATAACAAAAAGTTTAATTAATAAAAAGCCTCAATGCATGAAAAGGAAAATACGATATTTTTTAATTGCGAAAATTGCTAGAATATAGTTTATATAAATTTCAGGGCAACTTGTGCATAGGCATGTACATTAGCGGTCGAATCCCTTTGGGCGCAATAGGAAAATAAATCTTGCGGGTTAATGGTTCGGGTCAAGGCTCTCGCGGGTTCGGGTCGCGGGTCGGGTTAGACTAAAAATATTTTTATTCATTATTTTTTTCGTGTCCGTCGGAAATTTCTGACGGAATCTAATCCGTCGGAAATTTCCGATGGATTTTGTTTTCCGTTGGAAATTTTTGACAAATTTATTCCGTCAGAAATCTTTCCGACAGATACGAATCCATTATGTCGGAGACTATTAGCGAGCAGGGCTTCACCGACTGGATTTTTAATGGCCATTTTCCGTCGGAAAAGGTCATTTCCAATGGAAATCCAACCTTTACCGACAGATTTTTCCGTTGGTGAAAGCATGTTTTTTAGAAGTGTAGACTGACACATCCTTCTGGCATTAAAATTTTGATAATAATCATACTGGAGAGTTGACAAATAAAACGACAAATGTCGTTTATGCAGAAGTGTTCCAAAATTTCTAATGTCTACACGTTAAAATGATATTTCATATTGGAAATAGTTTCTTCATTTATCAATTGTGTGTAATTATTTAAATTCGCTTTATTTTATTATTATAATGTCACAATATTAATTATACATACATATATGTATATATAAAATTATATAGATACATTGTCACAGAGTTAAGCCCGTGCAATGCGCGGGTGGAACACTAGTTTCTAGGAAAATTCAGAATTTGGCGGTTAGCCAGTTGAATTCTTTTGGTTAGCGATTTCTTTTGTCTAGGAAATTGTTTTTTGAAAATTTTGGGGCAAATTAGCCCCCTATATATGAATGCCTATTCTAGAGGGACATATAATTTTGGCCAACAAACTTCATTATATAGGTAGAAATTTTGCAGTCTTAAGTAGAAATCGCTAAAACAAGTCATTTTGCGGGAAAGATAGACTTCCACACACAAGATTTATTTTTTAGGCTTAAATTTTGTAGGAAGAACCCTGATAGCTATGAAATGTATATTTTGTAGGGAAAAGATAACTTTGCCTAAAAATTTAATTTTTATGAGGAAAATTTGTACGATAAATACAAAATTCTTGTAGTGTCTCATTGTTACAATGAATGAGATTAGGGTAATCTATAATTGAAGATATTTCCTGGATAAGCCCCTTAAGCCAAATACACTCCTGAGTGGCCCTAGTTACTGCTACATGTTCAGCTTCACAACTAGAAAGTGCAACATTAGTTTGCTTTTTATTGCACAAAGAAACCACTGTTGAACTAGTTTTGAAAAAATATCCTGTTGTGGAGCGTCTATCATTCACATCGCCAACCCAATCACCATAGACAAAACCTCTCAAAACAAATGGTACATGCTGCTTGTACATCAACCCAAAATTTAAAGTGTTTTTGGCATAACGAGGAATCCTCTTTGCTGCAATCAAACGTCTCTCACATGGTTTATTCATAAACTGAGATATAACCCCTACAGAATATGCAGTATCAGGTCTTGCGATAGTTAAGTAGAATAAACTACCTACAAGCTGCCCAAAAATTGTTGCATCATCTAGCAGTTTCCCTTCTTCCTTAGCCAACTTCAAATTAGGTCCCACAGAAGTTGTCATTGGTTTCGACTCCTCCATATGAAAATGAGTTAGTAAGCTTGTTGCATATCTACCTTTAGAAAGAAAATCCCGTCTGACCTATTTATTTCCAAGCCAAGAAAGTAGATTGCTTCACCTAATAAGCTCTTCATTTCAAAAGGAAGAGACAACACATCTTGAAAAGAACTTATTTCAACATCATTGTCACCAATGATAATCATACACCCACATAAAGGAGAAGATTGTCCATACAAATGGTGTTTTCTTAACAAATAAGCTAGAATCTGCACTTGAGGACTTGAAATCACAAATTCAAGGTATTGAGCAATCTTACCATATGAAGCACGTGGGGCTTGCTTGAGGACATACAAAGCTTTCTTGAGATGAGAAACATGATTAGGAGACTCTTTAGAAATGAAGCCATGTGGTTGCTCGATAAAGATATCACGATCTAACTCTCCATAGAGGAAAGCAGTTTAGCAACATGGTTGAAAGCTTCTTCGTAGTCTATGTAGAAGTGTGGTTTTTAAAGTTGAACCAAAAGGGTGTTTCTCTTAAAGGGCATTTTAACAAAAGTTGCTAATAGAGCAAGGCCATTGACTTGGCATCTTTGATCCTAGCCGTCCAAAGGGATATATATATATTTGTTGGAACAAATCAGATTTCAGTGTGCACTATTCCTGTCTTACAGATCTAGGGTTATTTGAGCCTCTTTGGTGCATCTCTCTGAAATTCCTTCTTGTTGCAAATTCTTTGTGAGTTCTTTGAGGGTTTGAGAGATGGTGTGTGAGAGATCTCCCTAGATTGATAGAGATTTGTTCTCTTGTTTTGAATGTGTGTACTATCGTCTTTGTCAATTGTTTTTCTTCCAGTTAAAGCAGACCTGGAAGCGTATCTATAGCGAGTAGAGCTTCAACGGAAGGACTAGCGACTCCATTAATTTGGCGTCCTGAACCTCTCTGGGGCCTTCTGGCCGAAATCCTAAATGTTTGTGTTCCTTTTCGTTTTCTACCTTTTGCTTCTTGTTACGATTTGGTAAACTGGAAATTGGGAGTTTCTGGCTGTTAGGGTCGATTTTTACTACGATTGGTATGAGAGCAACCTGGGTGCTCGATTTTCGACCATGAGATTTTTTAGATTCATTTTAGGGTTTTCGGAAATTGGGGTTCGACTTTGAGTTTTTCGTTCCTTCTTTTGTCCTAACGATTCTTAGAAAACCTAGGCTTTAATCTTTGTGATTAATTTGGGGTTTTTCAGTCTCCTCACTTTGGGTTTCTGCCTTCAAACGATTTCAATTCTTTGAGGTGTATTAGGCTTCAATCTTGGACGGTTCTTTATGTTCTCTTGACCGAACCAAGCTTCTGCAGTTTCTTGAGGATATTACTGCAACTCTGGTTTTATGTCTCGGCTTTCAGAAGATTGTCCAGGAGGTTTCTGTCGCTGGGCCTTGGTAACTCTGCACTGAAATCAACGGTTGGAGTCTCTCCTCTTGATTCAGAACTTGCAGTTTTCCCTTTCTTGTTGCTGGAAACTCGGTTCTGGAGATTCAAGAAACCTGTCCGTCCCTGTTTTGTGACTCACTCATCGACTGTCCACTGGAAATTTCTTCAACTACACTCTGGTTCGCTGATTCTGTCCAGTTCCCCACTATTGTTCCTATACGCTAGAAACTTTCTTTAGCTGCTACTGGTTCATTGTTTTCTGGTTAGGTGGACATTTATGGTTCACTGAGATTTTGTGGCTTGCTGAAAATTTCGGCCAGTTTTGCTTTTCTCTTCTCAAACAGATAAGTTTTTCTCACCCTCTGCGGGAATTCTGTTTGAAAGGAATTGATAGTTTCTGTCTCTAATTCTTTGTGAATTGACTTTTGAAATTCTGATTCTCAAAATATACACAACAATAATTGTTGTTTGAGACTGAATTTTTTATTACAATTGTAGCATTGTTTGGGCTATTTTGTAATATGTGTTTTGTTTATTGTTTGGACAGAAATTTGGATTGCAAATTGTTGCTGAAATTTGGGCAAAGCAGAGGCTACTTACTGCTGCTGGCTTTGTGTCTGCTATTTGAAGGCCCTTAATTCTTGAACAAGAATCGACTGGGTAACATCTAAACCAACTTTTACTTTCTGGGTTTGATTGTTTTGAAAGAAACTTATCAAAGTAGGGTTTCATCGCTGCCTTTGTCTCCGATCTCCTGCGATAACCCTTGAATATAAGGGGCTGGAACCATAGGTTTTGATAAGTGTATTTTGGAAGCATTGATCATCAAACCACTATAATTCTTGGGTCTTGGGGTATTTGATTGCTTCATTTACCTTAAGACTGTGTAGTCTTCTAATAATGGGGATTAGAGACTGCCTATAGATTAGTTACTGTGATTTTGTATTATTCTTGGTTGAAGGCTTTATAACTGTGTGTTTTGCCTCTGATTTAGTTAGCTCTCAACGTTGTGTTAGTACTGTTGCTATTTGTTCCTGAGCTTTGCATTTAAATTGAATCTTTCTAATTTTTTTGTTGTATGCACGTTGTGATGGGGTCAATGTCTAGATATGATATTAATGTGTGGACTGGTACTGGAGACTTTAGTCTTTGGTGCCAGAAAATGCGTGCCTTGTTGTTACAACAAAAATGTGCTTATGCTCTTGATTCTTCATTTCGCGCTGAGTTTAGCGTATTTTAGCGTAAAGAAATAGATGAACAAGCATGGAGTTCCATTTTCTTGCATTTTTCTGACAGTGTTTTAAGAAAAGTGGGTGAGACTACAGCTGCTAGTCAAATTTGGTTAAAACTTGAAAATTTATACCTCACTAGAACTATGCCAAACAAATGTTTTCTTCTGAAACAGGTTTTTGCTTTCAAGTTTGATAACAATTTGAATCTTGAAGACAATATTGATAGATTCACAAAATTAACTCAAGATTTGGCAAATTGTGAAGAAAAAATTTCAGAAGATCAATAAGTTATTGCTCTTTGAAATTCTCTTGGTGAAAAGTATAAGGACTTGAAAAATTCTCTTGAATATGGTCGAGAGTCTGTGACTATTGACGAAATCATTACTGCTTTGAGAAATAAAGAACTTGAGTTAAAATCTAAGCAAAAAGATTTTGGAAAGTCCAATACTTTGTTAAAGGTAAACACTCTAAAAAAGGTAGCAAAAATTCTAAATTTTTCTAAAAATAGAAAAGGTAAAGATTCTTCAAAAGGAAAAGGAAAGAGTAAAAAGGACAAAAAGCATCACTACTATGGTAAAATGGGTCATTTTGCTAAAGAGTGTTTTGAAAAAATAAGGGATATGAAAGAAAACTTTAAAAAGGAGGGTAAAGTCCAGAATAATCCTACGCATGAAAATGGTGGTGTGTATGCTGTGACATTTTCTGATCATACAGATAAATGGATTCTTTATTCTGGTTGCACTTTTCATATGAGTCCCATTAGGGACTGGTTTTCTGATTTAACTCGTATTGATGGTGGTTCTGTGCATTTAGTGAGGAGGATGCATGTGAAATAAAAGGCATAGGAACCATAACCATTAAATTTGATAATGGGAAAACTGTAACATTAGAAAAAACTCAGATATGTTCCTAATTTTAAGAAAAATATGATTTTTCTTGGTATGTGGGATGAACTTGATTTTAATATCAGAATTAGGAATAGGCATTGTAGAGTCATGATTAATGATTCTTTTGAATTGCCTAAAGTGAATGGATTGTACACTGTGCTGTTCTTGTTGTTCATTCTGCGTCAGTCACTCATTCTTTGAGTAAGACTCAATTGTGGCACTATAGGCTAGGACATATGTCTGAAAAAGGTCTTCAAATTCTGTGTGAAAATGGTGCTTTTGGAAAGGATAAATTGGGAAACTCCCATTCTGTCAGGAGTGTATCACTGGTAAACAACACCGGTTACGTTTTAAACAAGAAGTCTATAGAACTAGAAATATTTTGGAATATATACATTATGATTTGTGGGGGCCTGACCCTGTACAAATAGTTTCTGGTTTAAATATTACCTTGTGATTGTTGATGATTTTTCAAGAAAAAATTAGGTTATTTTACTTAAATTAAAATCTGACACTTTTCAGAATTTTAAAACTTGGAAAACACTTTGTGAAAATCAAGCTAACAAAAAGGTGAAAGCATTGGGAACAAAAAATGGTCTGGAATTCTACAATACTGAGTTTGATAATTTTTGTCATGAAAATGACATTTTAAGGCATAGAACAGTGGTACACACACCTCAACGGAATGGGATAGCTGAGAGAATGAATAGGACTCTATTAAACAAAACTAAATGCATGTTATTTGGGGCAGGAATGCCTAAAAGTTTTTAGGGAGAAGCTATTAAAACTGCATCATTTCTTGTTAATAGGAATCCCTCTACTTCCATAGAGAATAATACCCCTGATCAAATCTGGTCCGAGCACTTTCCTGATTATTCTTTTTTGAAAAACTTTGGTTGTACTGCTTTTGCTTATCAAAAGCATGGTAAGTTAGAGTCCAGATCCTTAAAGTGTGTGTTTCTTGGTTATGAACAAGGAACAAAGGGTTATAGACTTTGGGATTATCAAATAGGGGGTTTTAGTGTCATTGTAAGTAGAGGTATGATTTTCAATGAGTCTAAAATGCGATGTTTTAATCAAAACCAGCGGTTTCTGAAGTTGATAATTCTTTGCATAGACATAGTATGACTTATTGGGATGAGTTTGATAATGTGCAAAGTGGTTCTGTGCTTGATACTCAGCCTGAGGTGGAGCTACCTCAAGGTGGAGTTCCCCATGTGATTACTAATGATTCTGGTGTCATTTCTCCTGAAATTGATGTGCTTAATGATCTTGCTAATGAAGTAGATGATTCTACTAATGTTCAACAGGTTGAAACTGTTGAAAATCCTCTTGATAACTATGAGCTTTCTGGGGACAGAATTAGGAAAAATCCTAGACCTTCTGTTAGACTTTCTGATCCTGATTTTATATATTCAAATTCTGTTTATCTATCTAATGAATCTGAACCTATTACATTCGATGATATGTTTACTTTCAAAAGATAAGGATAAATGATTTACTGCTATGCATGAAGAAATGAATTCTTTATATAAAAATCAGACCTGGGTTTTAGTTCCTGAACCGAAAGATAAGAAAGTTATTGCTTCCAAATGGATTTTTAAAATAAAAAGGAGAGAAGTGTAGGTTGGTAGGATGAGGTACAAGGCAAGGCTCGCTGCAAAAGGTTTTTCCCAAAAAGAAGGTATTGACTACAATGAGGTTTTTGCACCTGTAGTCAAGTACACTTCTATTAGATTGTTCCCTGCCCTTGTAACTCATCTCGACCTTGAACTTAAGCAACTTGGCATAAAAATTGGTTTCTTGTATGGTGATCTAGACGAGACTATTTACATGCGTCAACCTCAAAGTTTTGAAGTTAAAAACAAGTTGAACCATGTTTGTTTGTTGAAAAAATCTCTCTATGGGCTTAAACAAGCCCCTAGGCAGTGGTACAAATGTTTTGAAACTTATATGTTAAAATTGAAATTTAAGAAGAGTCAATACGATCCTTGCTTGTTTTTCAATGATGTTGGTGGTGAAAATACCACCTCTTTGCTCTTTTATGTTGATGATATGTTATTTGCTAGGAAAAAAATGAGTGAAATCAACATTATAAAAGAAAATTTGAAACAAGAATTTGAAATGAAAGATCTAGGCCCAGCTAGAAAAATTCTTGGTATGAATATTGTGCGGAATAGATCTGATTGCTCTCTCTTCTTAAATCAATCTACATACATTGTTAAAGTGCTTGAGAAGTTTTCTGTGTTTGATGTGAAACCTGTTTTTTTACCATTGGCAAGTCATTTTAAGTTGTCTACTGATTGTTGTCCTAATTCAAAAGAGGAGTTGAGCAGGACAGAAAATGTGCCCTATGCTAATGCTGTAGGGTCTATTAAGTACTTAATGGTCTACACTAGACCTGATTTGGCTCGTGCAATCAGTATCTTAAGTAGATATATTCTAATCTAGGGGAATTGCATTGGACAGCCATGAAGTGGCTGCTGAAATACTTGAAAGGTACAGCAGATTTGGATTCGCTGTTTAGAAAACAATCAGGTGAGATTGTTCTAAAAGGATTTGTTGATTCTGACTATGCTGGTGACTTAGATAAGAGGAAGTCTACTTCTGCTTATTTTTATACTTTGTGTAATACTTGTATAAGTTGGAAGTCTCAGTTGCAAAAGATTGTTGCATTATCATCTACTGAGGCTGAATATATAGCAGTTACTGATGCCGTGAAAGAAGGGATTTGGCTCAAAGGGTTACTAAATGAACTTGGTTTTTTGGAAAATGAAAATGATACTATTCTTTTCTTGGATAATCAAAGTGCTATCCATTTAAGTAGAAATCCTATATTTTATGACAGAACTAAACATGTTGACATCAAATATCATTTCATAAGAGCTATCGTTGAGCAGGGCATGATAAAAATTGAGAAAATTGCCACCCAACATAGCCCAGCTGATATGGGGATGAAAGTCCTTCCTTTGGCCAAGTTCAGGGGCTGTTTGAGTGCCCTTAATATTACTTCCTGTTGAAATTAAATTTACTGTGTGTATTTTCGGTTATGGGTGCGGGAGTTGGTTTTTTAAAAATGAAAGAGACTGATATCTGTGTTTTTTGTTGCAGGTGTCAAATTTTAGAAGCGATGAAACCGGATATGCTAACAAAGTATGCTGTAGCTGTGTGTCAAAACTTTTTAACCAAGGTGGAGAATGTAGAAGTGTGGTTTTCAAAGTTAAACCAAAATCGTGTTTCTCTTAAAGGGCATTTTAACAGAAGTTGCTGATTGAGCAAGGCCATTGATTTGGCATCTTTGATCCTAGCCGTCCAGAGGGATATATATTTGTTGGAACAAATCAAATTTCAGTGTGCGCTATTCCCGTCTCACAGATCTAGGGTTATTTGAGTCTCTTTGTTGTATCTCTCTGAAATTCCTTCTTGTTGTAAATTCTTTGTGAGTTCTTTGAGGGTTTGAGAGATGGTGTGTCAGATATCTCCCTTGATTGATAGAGATTTGTTCTCTTGTTTTGAGTGTGTGTACTATCATCTTTATAAATCTTTTTTCTTCCGGTTAAAGCAGACTTAGAAGTGTATCCACGGCGGGTGGAGCTTCAACAGAAGGACTAGCGACTCCATTAATTTGGTGTCATGAACCTCTCCGAGGCCTTCGGGCCGAAATCCCAAATGTTTGTGTTCCTTTTTGTTTTCTACCCTTTGCTTCTTGTTACGATTTTGTACACTGGGAATTGGGAATTTCTTGGCTGTTAGGGTCGATTTTTACTACAGTCTATACCCTAAAGCTGAGAAAAACCATGAGCAACAAGGCGAGCCTTATACCAATCAATAGTACCATTAGCCATTTTTTTCAACTTGTATACCCATGACTAATTCAGCATTCTTAGGTCTTGGAACGAGCTCCCTAGTGCAGTTTTTATTTAAAGCCGATATCTCTTCTTTCATTGCTTCTTGCCATTCACGGATTCCTTTAACCTCAATGTAAGACCTAGGCTCATTTCCGCATGAATCACCAACTAAAAAACAAGATAAAACTGAAAAATGATTTCATTGAACTTCATAATTTTCCACACAATCAGGTGCCTTTTTTAGCCTAGAAGATACTTCTGGACAAGAGTTCCGCTGGTTTCTTCTTGCTCAATATCTTTTCCACTACTGGTTTCTTCTTGCTGAACATTTTCTGCAAGTGGAATAACGTCCTTCCATTTCTTTCATTTTCACTGGATACATTATCACCATAAAGTGGGAAAATATCAACCGTACTTATGCCATCATTTGCATCAGTCTGATATGGAGACACTTCATCAAATATTACATCCCGAGAAACAACAACCTTCTTTGTTTCTAGATCCATACACCTCCATCCTTTCCTGTGAGTATCATAACCAACAAAGATGCAAGACCTTTCCTTTCGATCAAGTTTAGTCCTATTATTTTTTGAGATATGGACATAACAAATTGAGGCAAAAACTCGGAAATAAGTGCCATTTGGTTTTTGATCGTATATTGCTTCATAAGTTGATGGTTCTGTCCTTGGCCAAGGAGGCAAGCAATTGATGGCACAAGCAGGTTGAATAGCAGCTCTTTCAAAAGATTTTTTACATGATGCCATGATAAACACACAGCTATTAGTTGTGCCAAGTTGCACTCAGCAACTCCATTTTGCTGCGGAGTTTCTGGACAAGTCATTTGACGTTCAGTGCCATGCTTTATGCAAAAATTTTGGAAGTCATCAGATATGTATTCTTCTCTGTTGTCAGTATGTAGACACTTAATTGGCAACCAAAATTCTTTCTCCACATGCTCCTTGAATAGAATAAATTTTGAAAGAGCTTCACTTTTTTGTTCTAAGAAATAAACCGAAGTGAACCAAGAGAAGCTATCCGCAATGACCATCACATAACCTAAACTAGCATAACTATGTATCTTGTTGGTCCCAATAGATTTGAATGAACAAGTTATAGAGCAGTAGAAGATCTGTTCTTTGACTTTGAGAAGTGAAGACAATGTGATTTTCCGTATTGGCAACCGGCACAAACTGCATCGTGATGAAGCTTTTTGAACATCGGAATCCCATGAAGAAGTCCTTTAGCAGAGATTTTTTGTAGTAATTGGTAGCCGACGTGGCCTAACAGAGCATGCCAAAGTGTGGCACTTGCATTTTGGCTTGTCTTCTGAACATATGCATCATTCGCTGACAATACATATTGCGATTCTTTCCTCTTTCTAGTAAATAAAACATCAGCACCAATATGTTTTATATTTGAAAGAATTTGTACATTTTCTGGACCAAAAAGAACATACCTCCCAGAGTTAGCTAACTACGACACCGATGCGAGATTCTTCTTTAAGCCTGGCACATGATAAACATCCTTGAGAGTAACACCTTCAGAGTTTGAATTATCAGCATTGGCATTGAAGTGTTCTTCTTTTATGACAGGATGTAACGAGTTATCAGCTATCAGAATAACTCTTTTTCCACAATGCAGATGAACATTAGAAAGCAAAAAAGCGTTTCAGTTGCATGATGGGAACACTCTGAATCAATGGTCCAGTCTTTAAAAATTTCCCCTCCCATATCCTGCCACTCGTCCTACATGGGAGGCTGTCCAATGTGAATGGTCCCACCCACATGGGGGTTGTCCAATGACAGCCTCCCATATAGGCCGGGTGGTAGGATATCCCGCCACCCGGCTGGGACTCCAGTCCTTGTTATAATCTATAGTGACATCATTATTTCCGTCAGTTTCATGCACTACAGAACTCATACTATTTGGCTGTTTCATAACTTCAATGGCTAAACATTGCTCCCATTTGGGTTCAAAATCGTTTGTTTCATATGCAAAATTAGTTCCTGCTTTTGTCAAATCAAGCCCGCAACTTTGTTTGATGTGGCCTGACTTTCCACCTTGATTACACCAGCTTTCACTCGACAATCACGCTTGATCTGTCCTGCTCTTCCACGTCAATAATAGGTCTTTGGTCGTCCCATGCAATGCCCTTCACTGTTGGATTGCTTGTTATCACGTGAAGAATGTTTGCAGGTATGGTTCCTCCTTCCATGGTCCTTGGCGTAAAGAACATCCTCAATTTGAGATACAGACTTACTGGTGTTGCTGGTCATCAGTTTCATCAGTGCTTCCTGATTTGAGAGAAGGTTTTCTATCTCAATGATAGAAGGTTGATTTGTCCACCCTGGTATCGAAGAGATAAAGGGCATATTTTCTTTCTACAGTCCTCGAATGAGAAACCGATGTAGACGAGCTTCACAAACAGGCTCCTCTGTATCCAACTATGAAATCTTAGCACATAGAGTCTTTAACTTTCAGAAAATATTCTGAAATTAAAAAATCTCCCTGAACCATTCCAGCAAGTTCACTCCCCGAAAAATGCAGCCTCGTCGTTTTTTTTTTTGAGTAAATAGCCCCTCAATTGTGTCCTGCACTTTCTTCAATGACTTTTCATCATGAACGTGCTCAATATACTCTTTGCTGATCGAGGTTCGCAAAGCAAATAGTACTTTGCCACACTTTATCTTTCATTTTCTCCCAAACTCAGCATTCTGTGGAGTATCTTCTAGAATTACATATCACGAGATATAATATCCCGCAAATCTTGCCCTTGTAAATAAGCTTCCAGACATAACTTCCAATAACTATAATTGTTACCAATTCTCTACACAGGGATGTAGGCTTTGATACTATGTAACAAAAGAGGAATAGAGACCAAGAGACAGAACAAAGAAGTAGAAGAAGAGCTTTTATTACTCAACGAAGAACAAGGAAAAAATATATGAAATTAAATGCTGAATTTTTATATCTCAGCTAATTACATACTCCTATTTATACTAATAAAATAGAAGATATTGAGAATCTTATTCAACTAATTTCTAAACAAAATCATTCAACTGAAACCTAAAAAAAAGGATGACAAAAAGGGGAAAAAAGATAAACATTTGACTTAGGCAATAACCATAAGTTTGTACCAATTTATGACAGAGATATGGGAGGGGAGGTGCACCATTTGTTCAACCCATGATTCACAAAGTAATTTTACTCACAATTTTCGGTTGTTTCCTTTAATTTCTAATTAAATTCTGGGCTAATAGCTTCTAAATATAAGCCACATTCTTTTTAAAAACATAGTTAGAATATTAACTTTCTATACCTCTATTTAATGTGCAGTGTAATTAACAAAATAATATTATTTAAAGTGTAATATTCAATAAATGAAAGAACATATTAGAGAAATGATATTAAATTTTACTTTTTTCAACATTGTTAATTACACTTTTCTTATTATTTGTGAAAACTAAATTGGACTATATTTGTGAGATGAAAGTAGTATTTCGCTGGAGTTTTACCAAAACCTAGTACAGCATCCGCGCAATGCATGCACGGGTAGAAAAATGTTGGAAAATACAATCATTAGGAAGTTAAAGAATGAATGGGCAGCGTTTATACATTTGAAAATGCAATAATATGAATGTATATCAGTTGGATCAATAAACTTAATTAATACTGGTGGTGTTGAAAAGACTCGACATCAATCGGGCAATTCTTTCGTACATATATGCATCAATAGAAAACATTTATCCCCATCATTCAATACACTCGCAGTCGCAAATTGGACAATATACATACAAAAGAAATATTACCATTGGGATATCGCGCAATGGTATTCTAGAACGTGAGCTTGAGCCAGCATTGAATTCATTTGTGCAAAGGATTCTTGGGTGCGGTAGTTTCAAAATTGACACTGTGTAACCTTTTCAACACTACACCCAACATCTCTGGGGAAACATTAATGATAAATTCAAAAGACAGATGATGAAAATTAGAATCCATTTTACATGAAAATTAAAGTTTTCATAAAATAAAATACTTTAAATCCGACTTACGCTATTATGTCTAAATTTCGAATTTAATTAACTCCATGACAAAGATACAACATGAAAACATGGTTTGAAAAAAGTGACACATTCTTCCGATCTCTCACATTCCGGACAAAGAAAAAAAGATACAACATGGAAATATAAATACAAATACCAACCGCCTTGTGCTACTTTATCTTCTATTTTCGATTCAAACTTTTGAAAAAAGATACGACAAAAACCCAAGAAACACAAATAGCAAATCATTTGTGGTACTTAACTATATGACCGTTTCCATGACATAAAATTGGAATTTGGTAAAATGTGTATATCTATTTTCATAAAGTTTTCTGAATAATAGGATGTGTTCAAATTATTCAAAAAAAAAAAATTATATAAAGATGTCTCAAAACTATTCACCAAGATCGAATAACTTCAATTAAGGCATATCGACATCGATGATTGTTGGCCGGTTTGTTTCAATGATCATGAAACGGTTTTAGATAGCTTAATCCAATGTGAGTTTGCCAAGCCAGTTTGAGCAGTGGCGGATATCTCTTTATATTTTCCAATGGTAGATTCTTTTATTGATTGGCTTTGTCACATATATTACACCAAGAACTCAAGAAATGGATAAACACAAAGTTACAATCTAGGCTCAGGATCAAACTCTTTTACAAGAAAACCCTAAGATGAGCAACACCCTACACCCAAATGGAAGAACCAACCACAATCACACCACTAAGGAGTGATTTCTCTCATCACAAAGAACCCTAGAATTTGAACATTCAAATTTTCAAGAGGAGAAGTGAAGTCTTGTGAGCATATATACTCAAAACCAAAGACAAAATGGGCCAAAGCATCTTGTTGGGCCAAGGAGTTAACAAGGAACCACATAATGCCCAAAACTCCAACTTGAACCCAAGACCATGAAATGTGTTACTCCCAATCTTAAGTTTCTTCTCGTAGTGGTCGATAACGCTTCAATCCTCGGCAATAGCCTATGAATGTGAGTTTGATCATCATCGTCTAGGGATTATTGGGTATCAAAATCCCAACAATCCTCTACCTGATACTTGATAATCCCGCAAGCATGAAAAAAAAACACAAAGTCAAAACTTGCCACACACAAGGTATCCAGGAGTAAACTGGAAATTAAAGACCTTACCATTTCCACTAATAAAAAATCATCACCTGCTAACAATACTATCACAAAGGGCTAAGGTCAAACTCAAGTATCAACATACACATAGTGAGCTAATCTATGCATACATAACTAGCAGATAAGCATCTTTAGTCAAACAACACATGCTCACTAAAGATAATGCGACACACACAAAGATTCGCACCAATGCACACAAAGTACATGCAAATGTAACACAAAGTAAACATTTTTCAAGTAAGTCAATCAGGAGCAGAAAATAACACATAGTTATTAGTGACAACACATGGTATGATGAGATCACAAAGGGGTGTTAATTCATAGAGATTCAACAAACACATTTTCACAAAGAAAACACACCATGCCTAATACAAAGTCAGCAGCCACCCAAATGCAACAAATGCAAATATAACAACATGGAAATGATCTCTCTTACCTTTCTCATTGCGTGTAGCTCGACTCAAGAGAACAAATCTCTCATCTCATCATCACCCACTCACTCGATTACTCACGCTTTACACGTCTAACTGGCACACCAACTAAAGATCTTGGGTCAGGATATTCCTCTATCACTACGCCATCTCTCCATCACTAGGTAGACAATGGGCCTTCACCTAATCTAAGATGACCGGAGCTCACCTAGAACTCTACTTTAGTTCATTCATAGCTCTCCACTAGATTTCACTAAAAATCTCCACGAGCTAACTCAGAACTCTTCACCTGGCCAAGGCTTTGTCTCAGATAGAAGAATCCACTACATCCCCACATACATGTCACTAATGCACTCTTACCCATCTCTAGCATCTCATCTCAACCTTACCAGTCAGACAACTCTCTACTACTCTACCTTATCAAATGCATCATCTACCTACATGCATAATGATCACACATAACATTCATGCAAAAGTTCAAACTAAAATTAAACAAATGCAACAAGACAAACAATCACTCATGCAAAACAAAAGATGTAAAAAATCAGACGTGTGCTCTTCCGATCTCATCAATACGCCCTACTCGGGTCATAACCCGTGGAGGACACCGCATTGCACTCATCTCTTATCTTCCCCTTCTGTTTACCTTTCTCTCTAGGGCAGTCTCTCAAGAGATGTCCAATCTTCTTGCGTCCATAACATCTCTTGCTCTTCGCTCTTGACTTACCTCGACTTCTATCTTTCCTTTTACCATTATCATCGTGATCGCTGTCATCTTCAGAGTCATAACTGTCATCTTCAGACTCGTCGCTGTAATGGCTTCATCGACTCATTCCACGTCCCCCTCTCATCGTGTGAACTTCACCACTACTTCTCTCGTTTCTTTCAGCCGTCAACTCCAACTCTTTACTCCTCAAACAGTCAATGACAATATCAGTGGTCAAAGTGTCTCTCCCATACTTAATAGCATTTTTCACATCCTGATAAGTATCGGGAATAGCATTCTACAAAATGATTGCTTTGTACTCCTCAGGTACTTTTTCATTACAATCCAAGATGTCTTGCACCAATTTGTTGAAAACATCCAAATTGTCATTTAAATCCTTAGTTGAGTCAACCCTGAAGCTGAAAAAACTCTCAAGTAGATAAAGCTTACTTGGAGTGGATTTTGACATATAAAGATCCTCTAACTTCTTCCAAAGAGCTTTTGTAGAGTCATGTTTGCCAACTTTTCTCAAAACAGCATCAGATAGGTGTAAAATAATAGAACTATAAGCCAACTCATCCATTTCATCTTTTTCATCTTTCGTCAATTTTGTGGGAAAATTTCCGTCAATGGCTTTTGAAACCTTTTGTTGTACAAAAAGTCCTTTCATCTTTTGTTGCTAGATTGCAAAATCACACTTCCTGTCAAAAACCCCAAACACAGAATGTAATGATGTCTTCTCGCTAAACAAGCACAAAGCAAGCAAGAATAACTATCACGCCAGGGACCATAAGCAAAGTATAAGCAAATGCACTAAATACAAAGTTTATGCAATGTAGCTAATCACAGTTTCCTATAGTCCTGGTCAAAGAAATATGATGATGTAAACAATCATAAGCACACCTCACAAAGTAGCAATGCAACAAAATATGATCCAACAAAAACAATTTCTCACCAAGAGCACACTAAATCAGCAACTAATGCAATTCACCACAAACACTTTTAACAAACTCTAATGAAAATGGATTAATCACAAATTAGCCCTAAACATTTCACACAAGGTAAACAAAGGTTCAAGAATACAATACCGAGCAGACTAGTCAATATGGTCTGTAAAACACGAGATGAGGATCTGAAAATTTCAAATTTCAAATTTTGGGTTCAATTTTCTCGTCGGAAAATGCGCAGCCGCCTTCAAACTAGACCCCTTTTCTACACACTGCTAGAAATCCTCTCGTTGAGATGAAGAATCTACAATTGGTCTGGTCACTGGATTCTCTCAGAAATTCTGCCACTCGCTGCAGCAGTGGAGGTCTTTTGCCGACGAGTCTCATACACACGCCGCCTCTGTTCACCCTCCAGTCAAACGCGCCCACCGATCAGAAGCAGCTCACCACGAGGAGTCGACCGGTGGCCTTAGTTTCCACTAACTCCCTTTGGATTGGTCGGAAATTAGACTGGAAGTTCCAAGCAGATTGGTGTTCCTTCAAGTTGTCTCGACCCAACCTCAAGTTTCAACTCCAATCTTCAAGTTTCTTGTGCACAATCCCTCTAACCAAGCTCTGATATCATTTGCCACATATATTACGCCAGGAACTCAAGAAATGGATGAACACAAAGTTACAATCTAGGCTTAGAATCAAACTCTTCTACAAGAAAACCCTAAGATGAGCAGCACCCTACACCTAAATGGAAGAACCAATCATAATCACACCACTAAGCTAGTGATTTCTCTCCTCACAAAGAACTCTAGAATTTGAACATTCAAATTAGGACATAGAGAGATGTTGGGGCTTCGAGAGGAGAAGTGAAATCTTTTGAGCATATATACTCAAGACCAAAAGACAACCAAATAGGCCAAAGCATCTTGTTGGACCAAGGAATTAACAAGGGACCACATAAGGCCCAAAATTCCAACTTGAACCCAAGACCATGAAATATGTTGCTCCCAATCCTAAGTTTCTTCTCGTGGTGGTCGATAACGCTTCAACCCTCGGCAATGGCCTATGAAGGTGAGTTTGATCATCATCGCCTAGGGATTATTGGGTATCAAAATCCCAATAGGCTTCAAGAGGCATTCAATTTGGAGAAGTGCTATTTGTACACACAAAGTATACAACTTTTGTACACACCCCTATAAATTTACTTGCACCTTTTAAAAGTTGTGATTTCAAAGATAATGGAATAAAGGATATTGAAATAAATACAAGGGAGTGTGTACAAAAATTATACGCTTTTCTCATTCAATTTGAATAGAGAGAAGCAAGGCCTTATAGGCATGATTTGTTGGGCGTTGTGGCTGAACCGAAACGAATCTGTATGGCAGCGTCGACCAATCACAGATGCAAAAATCCTCACAATTGCAGGATATTTTTACAGCAGTGGCGGGACGCTCACTTGATTGCCCAGTCATGGCCTGAATTCCCACACTCGAAAATGGTGCCTATAAAGTAAATGTTGATGCTGCAACCGACGTGCACCATAATAAGGCTGGTATTGGGCTTGTTGTGAGAGATGAAAATGGGACTTTTATGGCTGTAAGAATATTTCCATTGACGGGGATTTCTGATTCTCTTATAAAGCGCAGAAGCATTGGGGGTTAGAAAGGCTATCAATTGGGCTAAGGCATGTTTTCTAGAAGTTAAGCATAATTGAATGCTATTCTTAAGGAAGAACATGATCGCTCGTACTTTGAATTGATAATCGATGATTGCCGACTGCTGCCAATGACTCGACCAACCTTCGGCTTGCATGGGGGGTTTGTCGTTCAATAAACAAAGCTGCGCTTGCTAAGTTTTTGTTGTCTATTTCTAATGAATATGAATGGTTGTATTTTCCATACATTTATCTCTGATGAGTTATTGAATGAATAAGTTTTTTCCCTTCAAAAAAATAAAAAAATATTTGGACGAATGAGGATATTTAACAATCGAGGCATGTCGAGATCGATGATTGTTGCCTGGTTTCTTTCAATGATCATGAAACGGTTTTACATAGCTTCACCCAATGTGAATTTGCCAAGCAAGTTTGGGCAGCTGCGGATATCTCTTTATCTTTTCCAATGCTCCATTTCATGATCAGCTCCATTTTGCATAACAATCACCTCCCTTCGTATCGTGGCCTTTCACGTCCATTTAAAATTATCGTCAGTTTTGTCAGCTTCTTTACTAAAATCAGATGAGTTGACAAATGCAATAAAATGTTGCGTAGAATGCTGATATAATTAGGAGTTGGAGAAAAAAACCGATTATTGTTTTTATTATATAATATATAGAATGTGCACTAAAATTAATTTTAAAGCTGAATTAAGTACTGGAAATAATCAAGTAAAGAAACGCTAATGAACACTTAGAAAATACAAAGTTGTAGGACAAAATATTTAAAACTACATAAAATACCAACCAACTAGTTTTGCACCCGTTCGTTATACAGGAACTTGCTTTAACAAAACGCTATAAAAAACATAGTAAAATTTCAATGCTTTACGAAACACAATAATGAATCAATAACTTGTCACTTTGAACAAATTATTAGTATGATTTTTTTTTTGATGCGGCGTATTATTATTATGATTATATACTACAATATTTCCCTTATCTATGAATTTATAATAGTGAATATTTCTAATCTATCAATCAATTTTCAAACCATGATATTGCCCCCCCCCCCAACATAGAAAGCTGTGAAAATTGTATCTCAAATGAACTTATATTCCCGACATTGCTATTATTTCTCCCAAAAAAAAATTGCTATTAGATAACATTTGAATTCTATAACTGTGTTTTGCATTGATAGTTTCCATAAGAATTTGAAAATTTGATTTTAATTTTCTTATATAATTGTCCTCGTTACTTTTTTTCGTTTTTAATGATAATATAATTTATTTTGTCAATAAATTATGATTGCACGTCGTATGGGTGTGACACTATTGTGTTTTAGTATTTTCGTATAATTGTATTTTATTTTTCTAATAAACTAGGCATAATTGTTTTAATCATTTGTTATGGTTGCTTTGTTAGTAATTCTAATAGACAAGGAAAATTAATTTTATTCATATGTTGATTGATTTCAAAATTTTAAATATTGGAGAAAATATTTTCAAACTTTATTGGGGTGGATTGTATTAATCTATTATAGTTGTATACTAATTGTAAACTTTGAAATCTACTTTATTGATTTTAAAGTAGTAAAATCAATTTATAAAAAAAAATATTAATCTTAGTTGTAATTTTGTGATTATTATTCTCAATGAGATTTTTATATTTTGATTCGTCATTCAAGGTTTTTAGATATCTAATACTGAATTTCTTACTTAATTCGATTTTCTTATTATTTTTGTTCATTTGGTTTCACTGTGCAACACACGGTTAAGAGACGAGTATTCAAAAAAAAAAAAGGAAAATTAAAGGAAACAATAAAGGGTAAGATAGATAGAGTTAGTCATGACACTTCGTATGTCCAAATAAATTAGAGAAAATTATCATCACTCATATATAAAGTGTCAATGAAGGAAAATCTTTTGATTTTTCATTTTGCTCTTGCACATTTTCCTTGGCATAAACCTATTAATAAATATAGAGAAACAAAAATCTTTATTTTTCAATTAATAAGTGTTACCAAAATAAAAATAAATAAATAAGTTTATATCATCGTACAATTATATTATTGATACTGGTGGTTGCTATGTGAACGCAATTTGGCAGTGATTATGTTTTGTAAATTTTAAATAACTTTATTAGTAACTATGTTTTTGAGATAATATAGTTAATAATTAAATAACGTAATCCTAAGTGACAATGTGACTAAAATCAGTACAAAGGTGCAGCCTTGTAATGGGAACTGAAAACAAAATAATTGAAATATAAAATGAAGTTTTTTGTTTCTAATTCTGATTCTTCTATTATGGATCCAAATGCAACAATACATTGAAGAAATGAGAAGAAAAGAAACAAATTAAATACTAAGAAAAGAGAGTGCTACTTTGATTTTGAACAATAATCCAATCAAAAATATATTTCCCCATGTAAATATGTTGTGTTTGATTGCTAAGAAGTGAATAGTCTGGTTGTGCCCTTATTCGTGAAACTCGAGAACTACTTTATTGCAACAAGTGTGGTTCGTGCTATCACATATACTCAGAGATGAGAATGAAATAGCACACTATCTTGTTGTGCATTGCTACTCATGACTGTGATTCTTTGGGCAGTGTCTTTTGGCGTGATTGTATTCCTATTTGGAGTGCTCATTGTACTCATCGCGTGGCTGATTGATTAATAATATGATGATGAAAATTACCTTTTCAAAAAAAAAAAAAATAGAATTGTAATTCAGCACATCAAAAAGAAGTTAAAAAGAAGCATATGGAAGTACTAACCACTAAACTATATTGCCAAATGATGGCTTTTAGTTGTGCATATTTCATCAACATTGTCTGCTTTTACGTACTTTTAGTTTACTATATATAACTTGCTATTAATAATATATATTAAAATTATGTTTGCATGTGAGTTGAGATTAATTAATAGCATTCATCTATTAGTCATGAATAATTCTATGAAAGAAAAAATAAAAAAAGAACTCTTGGGTAGTTAAAATTTCACTCCCCCCCCCCCGGGTCCCTCCCTACACACACATAAAGTTTATGCTTAGTTTGAGAACTATGACTGTAATTTTCTTTCGCTCTTTTCTTTTTTGGCAAGCATTGATGAAGTATTTGAGAGAATTAAAACTTGTAACTCATATCTTTCATATTGTAATTCTTTACATTTATAACTTTAAAAGGATATTACAAAAAAATAATACAGGTAAATTTCACAAAAGGTCCTCAACCTTTGCACTTTAAATTTCCTGGGTCCCTAACCTTTTTTTAGCATGTTGGGTCCTCAAACTTTCTTAAATATGTACAAAAGGTCATTACTAACGGAATTCATCCAAAATTCGATTAGATCATTGACCAAATTACCTCTTTACCCTTATCCTTTAAATTTAAAAAAAGAATTTAAAAATTAAAAAGGAAAAAGGAAAAAAATAAATAAACTACCACCACCCTACCAAACCCCCCAACCATTTTTGCCGCCGTTTCTGGTAGCTGAAAAGCTACCGGAAATGGCAGTGAAGGAGGAGTCTCCCCACCTTTTTTTGCCGTTTTAGATAGCCTTTTAGCTGTCAGAAATGACAGCAAATTTCTGGCAGCTGAAAGGCAAGAGTCTCTGCTCCTCTTTTTTCTACCATTTCCGATTCCGGCAGCCTTTCAACTACCGAAAACGACAGAAAAAATGGCTGCCGGTTGGGGGGTTGGGTAGGTGGTGGTAGTTTCTTTTAATTTTTTTTTCCTTTTTAATTTTTAAATTCTTTTTGTGATTTAAATGATAAGGGTATAAAGGTAATTTAGTCAATAATTTAAAAGAATTTTGAATGGATTCCATTAGCGGAGACCTTTTGTGCGTATTTATGAAAGGTTGAGTACCTAACGTGCTAAAAAAATTAGGAACCCAAGTGATCCAAAGTACAAAGGTTGGGGCCTACTTTGAAATTTACCCAAATAATAATGTTAAATTTCAAAATGAGCAATATCAATTAATAGAGTCAAATCGACCAAAATATAAAGTCATAAAGATTAATAAGTCCTAGTTGAGTATCTTTACAAAATTATTATCATGTTTATAAAGTTATCATATGACACGGTCAATTTCATGAACATCCATGTCATGGGCATATATACATCTCCCCGATTTATAAATGTTGCTAAAAACTTTTCTCCCTTTATAAGAAAAATGGGACATAGACCTGGAATAATATTTTACGACTAAATTGAATTAAATAAAGAAGGTTACACAAATTATTATTTAGGCCGCAATTGTGTATTCCAAATGAAAATTGATTTAATCCAAATGTTGAACTCGTAAAAATTGATAACATTTAATTGAATTTACTTAGAAAATTCAAATATTTATTATCTAATTTTAACTTGATTATAATAAAATTAAAATTTGATATCGAAATTAATTAATTATTTAGGACAAAGGTTTTTCCACCACTTTTTTCACCTCATTACAATTTCTCATTATAATTCATTTTAAATAATGATAATCAATACAAGCACAAATTAAGCAGAAAAACCAAATTTTCGTACAAAATCTTTGATAATCAAATACACTCTAATTAAAAGAAAGAAAATAAGGTTGAACTTTTAAGCGAGGACTCGTATGTAAACTGTATTATCATTTCAAGGACTTGTTTGGTAAATCTAAGAGGCCCAAAACAAAAAAAAAAGGGGTGAATTTGGAATTGTAGGGATGATACACAATTTTGATACGTGTTACAATTTGTAATTGATTTGTATCTTCATGCATTTGAATTGTACTTCCAATTTAAGCCTCTTATAGTGTAGTTAGATTAGATTAGATATCAAATTGAAGTCAACTTCCAATAGAAAGTTTCTAAGTAATAGTTAGGGATTTTACTATTATTTTCTTAAATTTTTCATTAATACCCCAGTATTTTATACCTCATTCAATTTAGTCCAAATGGTATTTATAACTTTTTAATTTACTTCAATTTAGTCCCTCACAATTTATTAACTTCGATTTTCATTTTTTTAAAAATTAAAATTAAATAATTAAAATTCCTACTTTAAAACCATTCAATTAAGTCCTAATTATTTTTTAATTTTAATTTTGATTAGTTTTGTCCATAAAAACATGAGTAATTCTTGGGAGATATGAATAAGTGACATATTTATTTGGCACAATTTCATATAGTGATAATCGCATAAATACATTTTCATCATTCAGTATAATTGTGACATGTCTAGAACGTAACTTATTCATGTCTCAATTTCATGTCTCCCTAGAATTTTTTTAAAAACAATAGTTTTTGTTTTTATTTATCATTAGTTTATCCAACAAACCTAATTTAATATTACTTATATATATATATATATATATATATAGAGAGAGAGAGAGAGAGAGAGAGAGGAGAAGTAAAATAAGACTAATTTAATATTAATAATTAATAATTACTAGACATTATTTAATGTTCAATTAAAACTAAGTCACTTATGCTTGTAACCGTAGTACTATTATACACATATAGATTAGGTATAAATAATAAGCAAGGGTAAATTAAGTTTTTGAAAAAATAAATATGGGTAAATTTGTAAGTAAAATTTTTTTCTTAATTCACCCTATATATACATATATCAAAGAGTCGTCATTCTCTGCCCAAATTATGTATTAAATTAGTGGGAAAACGTAAAAATTGTATGGTTTTGTGTGTGTACACACCGATCTGATGTTCAATAGAAAAGTGAAATTTGTTTGATAAAAAATTATTATATTGGACACAAAATTTGACTGATTCATGGCGAGTTCTTGAAAAATTAGTTGTACATGAATCAGCGCTCACTAGTATATTGATTTATAATTCTGTCACCTAACCATATTTTGTCCGATTATATATTCACATGTAACAACCATGAACTTTCACTATGTACACAAGTATAGGAGGAGGTTCCCTCTTATAATAATATATAAAATAATACATTTTTTTTGGAGCAAATAAAATAATACATGTTGTGTTCCAATTGCAATTATTCTCCTTGCAGGTTAATTAGATCATATCTTTGTCCAAGAGCATTTCAAATTTGGGGATAAAAAATCTAAATTCTGTAATTTTTTTACTTGGGTTGCCTCATGTATCTTGGAGCTTGTTCTAGAGAACTCACTAAAAAATGATTTTCTGGGGAGAAGTTGTAATTCGATATTGTGAAGAAAGATTATTGAAAAGTAAAAATTTTTATTTTTTCTATGGAGGATGTCTGATTTTAAAGTCTGGTTTGTTGAATGAGTGAACATTTCCACATATTTATGCACATCTCTATCCATCTCTATCGTAATTCCAATTGAACTAGCTAACTTCTAGCTAAATGAGTTAAGGCTAACGTAAGTAGTATGCTATTTTTTTAGAGGTTTTAATTGAATTTTAGTATATTGATATAGTTCAGATGTAATCCGCCTCAATAATTCAATCACCAAATCATATTTTGTTTGATATATATATATATATATGAGCAAATCTAGAGAGACGTATAAAAGTGACGTTAATAGGTGACATTCTCGTGTGGCACACATTCATTACGTCACAAATACAATGTCACATATTCATCTCTCATTTTTATTTTCATGTATCCCTAGAATTTATATATATTATATGTGTATGTGTGTAACAACCATGAGATTGTCATGCTTTCATTTTCCCCCTTCTCCTCCTTCCTCCTCCTTCTATATATATCTTCATTTTCCCATTTACGTTTGGAATGGCGTAAGACAAAATGTAAACGACTAATGACGCTGTGGAGGAGGGCTCAAGCTCTTTGATGGATGATGGTGGTGCATGCCGCACAAGGTTGGATGTTCGTCTCAGTTTACAACAACGTCTAGCCAGGTACGTATTTCATCCATGCTTGAATTACTTGATCCAAATAGAAATAACGAACTGAGATATATGAAATAGAGAAGATATATGTGTATTAGCAAATAGCCCAAAAGTTCAGCCGTATATATGCAATCTGTAAGTGCAATTAGCAAAGTTGTGATTCAGCGTTCTGCTCCAATGAGCAATATAATTATTATTAAAATGAGCACTACGTTCAACAAACTATAGAATTTTCAAGAATTTCAAGTTCAACTTTCTTTGCATTTAAATTTTCCTTATCTCTCTCTCTCTCTCTATTCCTTCTTTAATTTCCAACCGGGCTTGGTCTTCTGGGAAACGGCCGGTGACATCAGCTATGGTGGTTAAGTTAGAATTTTACCTTTGATTGATTTCATCCATCCATTCGCCTTTTCCCAACCGTTCAATGGAATCAATCCTTATTGTTATTAAAATCTTTTGAATTTTCGGACTTTTTTTTTTTTTACGATGCCGAAAAAAGAGTTTCATGGAGTTGGAAAATTATGGATATAGCGACAGGTTATTTTTCTTTTTTTTTTTTTTGGGGGGG
>CAVNYN010225004.1:0-35730 GCA_963692815.1 Nyctanthes arbor-tristis
TACAAACCCCCCCCCCCCAACTCCCCCAAAAAAAAGACCAAAAGAAGAGAATAGAAGAAAAACACTTTACACAAGTAAAGGATTATGCAACTTCAAGGTAACAAAATTCATAATCTAAGGATGTGTATGATCTGAACCCGGAAGCGAGAAATCCCCCGAACCCTCAATTGAATGGTTTATGCCCAAGAAAGCCGTTCAATGAACTCAATTTATGAACACGCCACAATGAACTCAATCAATATTCTTTGATGAGTGAATATGTTCTTGAATCCGCAAGAAAAACAATTGAGAACAAAAGTTCCCAATTTGACACAGAAAAAAACCCTAATTTTATTCTTCAAGTTTCAACTCAATAATCTAATGTAATACAATGGCAAATTATTGTGCTTTTGACCAAAAATGATTCTTACTTATTTCACATAACCTAGCATCTTCACATTCGAATAACAAATTCAATAATTTACATTCACCCAAGTTTTTTTTTTTTTTTAATTTTTTATTTTTTTGGATTAGAAAGGTATTGGGACAAACTGAGTTGAAAGTTCAACGTCACAACCTGTGAAAAGAATTTCAAAACATTTCAAACCTACACCCCAACCCCCCCCCCAAAAAAAAAAAAAAAGAAAGAAATTTCAAGCATGGCTGTGCGCTTTGCAGAGCTTTTTTAGAGTTCAAAAGCTCCCTTCAGAGGGCAGAAGTGCTAAAATATATAGGTGTGTAGTTGTGGCCAAAGAGGTGCTTATTCACCTAAAAGGTGGGGAAAAGAGAAAACGGCTTTCTAGGCTATATTACACAAATTAAAAACATTGAGGTTCTCCACAGAAGCATAGAGCATCTCCAACGCAAATCTATCTGATTCGCATGGCCATTTTCTGATACATAAAGTGTTGAACGTGAACCATCCACAATACCAGTGAGTTAGATTGTCTAGCACTCTAGCTATTAGTTACCCCAGTGAAATTATCCCCTGTTTATTGTTTCTACCTAGCTGTCAGACTGATCCTTTATCCATTCAACATATTGAAGTATAGAAATTTATCAATGGAAGCCTCCATGGTTAAACACAGCTCTCTCTCCATGAAGTCCCCTTTTCATTGAATAATTTTTTCATACTGGTCAACCCTATTATACCATCAATCCTTTCCAACGTTTCAAATATTTCTGTAGGACATGTCACTGGCTACTAGTGTCCAGTGACCAAATAAAATTGGGGAAAGAAAATTAAATATATAAAATAATAAATAAAGACGGGGAGAAAGGAAACTTGGGGCTTGTTTAATTATCATTATTGGCATGCATTTTCATTAAATTATAATTTCTACCTGCCCCTTTGACACACCCATACATTTCAAACCTTTTTTAAATCTCCACCATGAATTCTCTCTCATTATAACTTTTTCACGATTTGTGCCACAATGAGAATCAAACAGCACTTAATCACTAGTAGTCCTAGCAACAACACTATATAAGAATACGTAAATCATTGCCTGAACTAATTGCATACAGAAATTTAAATAATCCTAAAATGCAAACACACTTTTTTACAGGCACAAAGGTCATTTTGCAGTAACTAAGATAGAAAAGAAAGAGAGAAAAGACTCTCCTCATGCCTTCGTAGGATGAGCTTACTAAAATATTTTGTATGATTTTGGTTATGACCCAACATGATCAAGTAATGTTTACAGTTCAACATGATATTTGGAAAACAACAGTAAATAAAACACCTTTTCCAGCAGGAGGACATACTAATTATAAGCATATCAAGCATAAGAAGATACAAAAATAAGCCTATAAGATGAATGAGCTTTCAAGGATAAATTAAATAACAAAAGACCTAGAACACTTACTCCATTAGAAAAACATGGCCATCTTTCACTGAAAGATCAGATTTCTTCTTAAAGGCCCCAGGAGGACGCAGAGACTTGTTCCCGCCCGGGAGCTTTTGTGCTCTAGGCAGTAGATATATTTTTGTACGAATAAGATGCAGCACGGAGTTTGGACGCACATTCTGTTCAGAAAGAGATTTCTCGTCTTCAAGCTCCTTTCCTCCAAAAAAAAATTTCACTGGCTCGGATAGTTTAAAATCTATATACCAAGAAAAAAGAACATCAAGAACTGTGGTTGAGCTTTTATATAGAGAAATTAGCAAGCTTATTTTCTATGCAAACAATACTCCTCCCCACCCACCCCAACCCAATCTCGGCACATAAAATGATCAGATAATGAGAGAGAGAGAGAGAGAGAGAAAGACACAGAGAGAGAGAGAGAGAGAATTGTTCAGCACCAATACAAAAGAAAAAATGATTCTGCAAATATATATAGGCATGAGCGTGTTAGAAACAACCTAGCTTTTTCGAAGCTTTAGCCTTAACAGACATGACGGTTTCTTCAGCATCAACATGGAGTTTACTCCCTTTGCCTCCCAAACTCTTCAGTATTACTTTCATTGATCCCTGTGTAGGTAGCCTTCCTTGTTCCTTGAGGGTCACCTCAATATCATGAGGATACCATAAAGCTTTCGGGCGGTGAAAATTGGCAATATCCTTGCTGAAAAGAATGAATAACTTCAATAATACTAAAGAAATATTCAGATGAGTATGAAATAGATATGAAAACAATAAATAATTTTGTTTCAAGTGTCATTGAAGTACATCATCATGGAATCCTAAATTATAACCTCAGCTTAAAAGGACAAATGCGTGTGTGTTTGTCTGGGTTCAGCAAACTCTTATTGCACACATACGGTAAGTTAACTGCAAGCCAAAAGTTCTTATTTAATTTATTCCCGCTACCTCTTCGAAGGTGCAGCAGCAACTTGTATAACACGTTTCAAACCATTTCTTTTCTAAAGCAAAGATGGGAAAAGCTGGATTTTGCGAACGCTCAAAACAAGCCGATCAACTGTAGACTACAATGATTGTCATAACAGTCGAAGATAGCACCATCAGTAGCAATAATTAGCCTTATTCCCCTTTAAACTAAAAGAAAATCCTATGTTAGAATTAAGATTGATACATAAATTTGTGCTCCAAATTCATCATTCAACATGCTTATTTAGTGATGGAGACCAAATTATGCTTAAGTTCATTGTTTTCTAAAGACCAACAACATTGAACCGATTTTGCAGAAAGACTTCTCAATGCGCTTAGACAGGCCATTCCCCTGGTTTTAGTACTTATGGAACTAACTATTGTGTCTTTAAATAGTTGAAAACCCATCGTTGTGCTTGTTCGAGAACTGGGACTTGTCCTATGTTTTGACAAATGAGGCAGATAGATAATGCAAACAAAATCATGATGGAAATGAGGCAGCTGTCTCATGGAGAATAAAGGATGCCAGAAGGAGAAAATAACAAAGATAAATTACAGCCCACTGCAGCAGAGAGAGAGCGGGGAGAGAAAAGTATTCAGTCCGTTCCAATAATATAGCTTAATAACTCATTCAAGGTCACATCTTTCAATTAGTTCATATGTACATCCAAAAAGAGTCGTGCCAAACTGAACAGAGGCATCAACGCGAAATGAACAACAACTAGAGAAGGCAACTTGAACTATAGGTTGCACAACTCAATAATGCAGTGAGCTCAGCTTTCCAAAAAAAGGGAGGAAAAATTGAATTGTTGTCATAGCTAAATACATTTATCATATGCATCCAAGTATGTCGGCATTTTGTTGCCACCAGAAAATTTAAGCTACTTGACTACTGAAATTAACCAGGCATAGAACGGGGAATATAAATAATGCATATTAGAGCAGCAATAACCAAAGCAATTGAATATAAGCCCAATGTAAAATCGAAAGATATGAATAAATGATCTAAGAAACAAAACGACAGTCAGTTCTTACTTGCTCAGCTTCACTTTCATAGTCTGCAGTTTAAGAGCTGGAACTGAATGCAAATGTTTATGAACGTTCCGTTTTTTGGAATTTGATCTTGGCTGCTCCGAAGTTTTCCTTTTTGAATAAAATTTGTCGTTAGCAATATTGAACCGCCCAGCTGATATTCCCCCATGACCACGTATCTCAAGTTGATCCCCATCGTCGGGCATTACAGAACGAGCTACAACCATAGCACCTGCATGAAGCCAAAGGTGCTCTGCATTCTTATTATCTAAAAGTTCGAAAAGCATCTGATCATCTTGGAGATCAAAAATTAGCTTTGGCTTTGCAATCAATTGATGTGATTCCCAAACAATATTATCTAACCATGTTCCTTGCACTATATCCCTATTCTGTAATGTGAGCTTGCTAAAATGCCTCATGGTATCACTACAGAGTTTTGCATTGGAAGCACCATCTTCCCCAAATTCTTTGTCCTGGTCATCCACGTCCAGACGAGACTCCAACCTTAGAAGTTGAGGATGATGTCTACTTCTTGGAAAGGAAAGGTTTGCATTTCCAGAAAAACTTTCTGACCCAAATGGCTCCACAGAAACAGAACAACTACGAAGGAAAGAACCGTGATCTTCATATTCACTTTGAGGTTCCTGACTAAGAGCTTGTCCATCAGCCTCCAAATCTCTTTCTTTATCAACCAATGATTCAGAATCAGGCCCCGAAAGCTCACAACTTTCACCAGCATAATCTGAAGATGGTGAGTTATTCCATATTATTTTATCTTCCCAATCTTGTTGATCAAGTGGGTATGATTCAGGTAAAGAAGGTAAATTCCATGCGGCAAAAGTATTTAGCGATAAATCCTGTTTCATTGGTTCAGCACTCAAACAAGAATGATTCTTACGAGCATCATCCTTTGATGACACGTTTCCACTTTCCTCAGCTGAAAAGTTTTCTGGCTCCAGTACCTGATCCAATATGCCAACATCGCTTTTATTATGAGATCCCCTCATCCAAGAAAATTTTAGCCAAGACTCCTTCAAGAAATTTTCTTCATCTTCTTCAACCATAACAGCGGCATCCAGGGACTTGTGCCTCTCTGCAGCAATGCAAAAGTAATTGTGCCACTATGAGCCAAATTCAATTGGGTTTAACAATATAAGGTAAGTGTAGATAAAATTTCTGTCAAATATCAAGGCTGGCTACTCCGGTAAAATATAAGGCAAACAAGAGACTAAGCCCCTGTTAGCGTTTTACTTCTATTTCAAAATAGAAATTGGTCTAATCAGTCACATTCACATATTTCATTGGCCACACATACTATACAAATCTTGAATATTCATCCTATTTCTACTCTGAAATAGAAACAGAATGCTAATGGGGACTAAAAAGCCAAGCTAGAGATTTCAATATTAGTCTGCGATAAAAAGAACTCAAAATAATAACAATGATGATGATGATGATGATTTTGTACAAGGCTACTCGTAATTCATCATGAAAACCATTCTACTGTAGAAACCACCATTTTGAAAAGGCAAGGTGAAGGCGGGCCTCAAGGAGGTCATTTTTTTTATTCGAGACATGAAGGAATGGAACTTAATTAGAGAGGTTGTCACATGTGTTGACGCGTACACCTCATGCTAACTAACTCGACGCATACGTCTCAAGGGAAAGTTTTTTGCAGTTGTCCAAACCAATTTCTAGTTGTCAAATTGGAAGGTTCGTCTACCATAAATTGTTCAATTAAATAAACTTGACAAAATACCCAATAAACAGGCAAAAGAATCATCTCCAACATATACTGAACTTGGAGTTAATTGTTTAATTTTTTTAACACCACGATATTTGCGAGAACATTGATTGTTTACATCTTTTTTTCCACTTTCTTCTTTTGGTTGCTGATGGCTTGATGCTTAAGAGTCATGGTGGAACTTTTTGTTGTTTAATAAGTAACGCCACGTGCTGCATTCAATGCACTCATTATCCCAATCAATCACAAGTTGCAAACCACCGGTTCATTCACAATAGTAATGTGTTACTGGAATTTTAATCAATTTATTTTGTTTAGCTTGAAATAAGCTATTTTACATTATTTTACAACATTCTGAACCTTTTTGTTACGGTTTGTCGAGAGGCATATGCTTTCAAATATCTCAAGGCATACACCTAGCCTTAACAAGGGAAACCACCTAAGCACTTATTTTTTTACTTTTCAAACACAGGTAAAAATCATCACAACGTACCTTTAGGAGTGACGAATCTACGGTCCCTTTTCGGAGCTTTTTTTACTGGTTCATGAATGCCGAAAATTTCAGAGAACTTTAAGATTGCCATCCCATCCTCCACACATAAAATAGGAAGTGGCGCAGAGCACCCATCGCCAGCTAGCTCTTCTGGAGAATTCTGGTCCTCCTGGTAAATAATGTGAAGCAAACAGCAATATCGGGTAATATAGAAGTAGCATAATGTCAACATACAGGATTGGACTAGAAAGTTCATGTTTGAACTTGGGATTACACAGAGACAATCTAACCATCAAACAGGCAACACCTAATTTTCTCATGATCTTTTAAATAACTTTTACATAGAGGCTCTTAATGCGCTTAATGTTGCTGTTGAACTTGGGATCATTTTCTCATCCACTTTATATAACTTCATTTCACAATTCTCTCATTTTTCTTTCATGAAATATAACATAAGAGTTGACGCTTTCAAATAGGCGTGCTTCATGAAGAATATAGCTAAGCGCATGAAGACTAAGAAAACAATACTATAAAGTACCAGATGGCTAGCAAAATGTAAGATGCACCAAAAACCTCCTTTGAAAACTTTATCATTTAAATTCAGGGGAACAATGCTTGTTTGATTCTCATTATTAGCTTTGAATTATAACTGGAAATTATAATGAGATAGAATGAGTGGTGGAGATCTAATTGGTGTTTGAAATGTGTTTTTCCGGTTGATAATTGTCAAATCAATGGTCAAATAAGTGGTAGGTGAAATTATAGTTTTCAAAATAATGAGAACCAAACAAGCACAATCTGCCATCGAATGAGATTCAGATTGATGCATGTCTGATGTACAAATTTCTAACCTCTCCTACGTCCACCACATCAGCATCCAAGTTTTCAAAGCTAAGCTCATCAATGTTGTCTTGGAGGTCTCTCTCTTGCGACAGCACTTCATTGCTATTAAGCAGCTCACCTGAAAACAGAGATTAAAGTGTAAGGTTCTAAAAATTCAGTTTGATAACAAAAATCATTTGATACCAGCAAAACAATCTAAAGAATTATATCCTTCTTGTGAAACTTGTAAGTCAGCACAAAATCAACATAGTTTATTCTGATAATAATGGTGATTTCATAATTTAACAACACCGTGGATAATTTTCAAAGCCTCAACTAAAGTTATTTTCTTCCAGATAGATGGCAGAATAGCTGCAGGAGTAAATATTCAATCTAAACCCAGTAACTCTATTATTAGTTGGGTCCAACAGCACTTAACTCTAAATGATATGCATAAATAGATTGATATTATCTGATTCCTATGTCCCCACCCAAAAATTCAAGTCTACAGCTGATCCATTTTGTAGACATAGTGTGATAAGAATATTTAGTGTCAATACTTCTACAGTATTGAAATGGTACATTTGGAAGGATTTACTTTTCCTTCTAATTTAAAGTGAAGCCTTCCAATAATGAATTGCTGGCATACCATTATTCTAATTTTAAGTGCAGCCTTCCAATAATGAATTGCTGGTATACCATTAATTTTATTTAGGGTAAATTGGATATGCGTTGAATGTTCAGAACTGGTAAAGGCCCCTTAATGTATGTTAGCCGCTGTCACATCCATCAGAAATCATTTGTCTCAAGTGCTCCTTGAAAACAGGAAGCACTGCGATACTATAAAAAAAATTTCAACTGAAATTCTATTGAATGCCTAATTGAAGGAATAAAAGAAGCATGAAAACGCAGAAGAAATTCCATCAGAAATCATTTGTCTCAAGTGCTCCTTGAAAACAGGAAGAACTGCGATACTATCAAAAAAATTTCAACTGAAATTCTATTGAATGCCTAATTGAAGGAATAAAAGAAGCATGAAAACGCAGAAGAAATTCCATCAGAAATCATTTGTCTCAAGTGCTCCTTGAAAACAGGAAGAACTGCGATACTATCAAAAAAATTTCAACTGAAATTCTATTGAATGCCTAATTGAAGGAATAAAAGAAGCATGAAAACGCAGAAGAAATTCCATCAGAAATCATTTGTCTCAAGTGCTCCTTGAAAACAGGAAGAACTGCGATACTATCAAAAAAATTTCAACTGAAATTCTATTGAATGCCTAATTGAAGGAATAAAAGAAGCATGAAAACGCAGAAGAAATTCCATCAGAAATCATTTGTCTCAAGTGCTCCTTGAAAACAGGAAGAACTGCGATACTATCAAAAAAATTTCAACTGAAATTCTATTGAATGCCTAATTGAAGGAATAAAAGAAGCATGAAAACGCAGAAGAAATTCCATCAGAAATCATTTGTCTCAAGTGCTCCTTGAAAACAGGAAGAACTGCGATACTATCAAAAAAATTTCAACTGAAATTCTATCGAATGCCTAATTGAAGCAATAAAAGAAGCATGAAAACGCAGAAGAAATTCCATCAGAAATCATTTGTCTCAAGTGCTCCTTGAAAACCAGAAGAACTGCAATACTATCAAAAATTTTCAACTGAAATTCTATTGACTGTTTAATTGAAGCAATAAAAGAAGCATGAAAACTCAGGTATATGTGAATGAGATTATATGCAATCACTAAAAGAGTTTTGATAAGATTAGATGCAGCGTGTTTGAAACCAGCAAATACTTTGTAGCATAAAAAGTAAACGGTAAAAGCTCAAAAGGTAAGGTCAATTAAGCTGCCAAAAATTAATTTGTTAACAAATAAATGTATGTATGTTTTTTGGTGTTTGTGTGTGTGTGTGTGAGAGAGAGAGAGAATATGTTAGCATAACTAATTCACAGTTAACACAGATTCATATCTGCTAATTGAATTTACCATTTGTACCTTATCTGAACACCCCGAAAAAAAAAAGAACATGTGTGTGTGTAGAACTAGGAAAAAAATATGTTCACAGAACTAATTCATAGTTAACACAGATTTATATCTGCCAATTGAATTTACTATTTGTATCTTATCTGAACACCCCAAGAAAAAGAACAAGATGATTTGCCGGGTTCAAATATAAAACACCTTTGGCCGCAGTAATACAAGTCTAGCATTCTACACTAATAATGATGTACAGTTGGGACAACAGATAACTAAAAGATAATGACCAATAAGTCAATAACTGACGTAGGTTTCATTTATGATTTAGTCTGACGTTTAAACACTAACATTCACGATAAATTAGCTAATGAGCACTAACAGTTGGCTGTGAGAAGTGCCATCTCTCTCTCGCTCTCGCAAAGTAGACAGGGTAACCTGTCAATGGTCTATGTTCACTGCTACTGATAACATACGAGCAGACTGATACTTGGATCCATTCTCATTTCCAAGCTGAGCAGGGTTCAGTTTTAATGACATTTATTAGATGTATTAAGTCACAATTTTTTAATGCGCTGAAAACATTAGCCTGATGTACAAAATCTCAACAAAAATTTTAAATTCCCAACCAAGATTTCTTTCTGTTCTCATGAAATAGATTGCATTTCATTCAGGGTTACAATTCACTTTCAAAAGTTGTACAATCTTTTGAAATCAGTGACAAATAACAGAAAGTGCAGGGATTAACTGAATTATGAAGAATAAAGTAGTTGAGCTACTATGAGATCATCAAATGCATAAAACTTGAAGCGACCAATAAATCTCAATGGAAAATGACGACGATTCTAGAGAATTTAGGATGAAACAAAAAATGAAAAAGCCAGCAAACCGGTCCCACTTACCATTGTACCAACTATTGATAGTTCTCTGTTCCCATTCTCCAGGAGTCAGCCTGCTTCTTCTTTTTATAATGAATTTAATCCGGGGTTGTTTGTTCTCATTTTATTTTTTATTATAATTATAATTTTAGCTACCACTTAATCTGAAACTATATTCGATTACAATCACATGTATTTTTCAAATCCTTACCACCCACAGTACCTCATTATAATAAGAAATCATAATGAGAATCACACACCACTATATTCTCAATGTCCTCTTGAAAATAATCTTTGGTCACTAATTTTCCTTATGATATAATTATAACATTAACCGTGGTGGTACCACAGAATCAACTTTTAAATTATGTCATGTCTTTGCAATTAATATTGAGCTTGAAAACACCAGTTAAACAGTCTTGAGATACATGATTATCCGCATAATTTAAACTTAAGACCGGAAGGGCATAATAGATGCACACCAACCACTGAAGATCACCATGAACATAGCAACATTACACTCTTATCTAGCAGATGAAGTTTAACCTGGAGGACTTAAAGGTTGAACTGCATTACTGTTTTCCACCTCTTTGTGCTGCTTTTCATCTTCCTCATCATCATAATTTTCATCATCATAAATAGATGCTGCATTCTCCAAAGTAGATGCTGAAACTTCTTTGGAAAAATAGCTTTTCCTCAGATAGTCTTCCTCAGTAGCAGCTTGGACTTCTGGTCCTTCATACTGTTCATCAATATCTTCATAATCAACAGCGTCTTCTGCCTTCTGGTCATAGTCTGATTCTGATAAGGTACATAACACAGAATCATAAACTGATCTAAATCAAAATAGGATAATTTTTGCCTCTCACGTTGCAGAACTAAAGAACAATCCCAAATAGCTTTCCCAACAGTATTGACTTTCAAAATAAATCTTAATACAACATTACTGGAAAACAAAAATGAATAAAAAGATGGGAGAATTCTTATATGGACACTCATCAAATGCCATTTCTTAATCTCAATGCTTGGGGCAAATTAGACATTTTAAATGCAAAGCATTAAAAAGTTTCTTTGTCTCCCCTCAAGAGCATTGAAAATAGTATAACAGAAAGCATGTTTACCAGTTTTTGGCTTGCAAACATAGAGGTGAACCCCTCTGCGCATAATTTAACATTTATTGACAAGTGATTCGACAACTACTCAATTACAAGAATACATTTCAATCTCCAGCACTCATTTAATTAATCTCATTATAATAAGAATCAAACACCCTTTTTTTGTTGGGTTTTTTGAATCAAACACCCATTTAATATCATATAAATAATGTTTCCAGTATGTTGCCATTATATTGGAAATATGTTGGTAAACTCCAAATATGTATTTCATACACAATCCCAAGAGCGGAAAAAAAAAGTTTCCTGTAGGTTGACAACAAGCATAAAATCTTTTCAACTCTTATTACATGAAACCTAATACATATTGTTGCTCTTGTTGTACATTAATAATCTCAAGCCCAAGTCCAAATCCAAGGCCCCCAAGAGAAGAAGAATGTGCATATTAAGTTTCTATTCAACAATATAAGCACCAACAGAAATTGAATAATTGCATGAATCAGTGGTCATAAATACACAACTTCACCTTGATCAGCAGCATCAGGTGGTGCCTGCTTCAATTTTACTGACAACTGACATTTGATAACAAAAGAGGAAAGTATTAGCATCCTATAAGAGATCATAATTTCATACAGGATTCTTCCATCTCAATTTGCATGGATGAGTATACCATAATATCTACTAAAGAAGCTTTAATTATCTATTACTTGCATTTAAAAGGGATATGTTCTGCTACAATCAAGACCATATGGCTAAGATACAGAATTGAGACTTCCATACATCTATCTCTGTCAGGGATGAACCAAGCTTGTCGGCCAATGCAGAGAGATGTTCCTTTGCATCCTGGAAAATAAATGGCATCATCACAACTCACACCAATATGTAGAGAAGCATGTGCACGCACCCCCACCCCACCCCACCCCCAAAAAAGCGCGCAGACACACACACAGAGGAAGAAGTGTGTTTTTTCATTTATTATTAAATTGTTTACTATAGTTTAGTATGATTAAACCCACACAAAACAATCTTTTGGGTAAATCAGAAATTTACTAATTGGGAGAAAGAATACAAGAGCACCAGAAGAAATTAGATTTTTTTAGCTTAATTAAAGAAAAAAATAGATACCTCATCAAGATAATCAACATCAAGATCACCAGAGCCATCCACATTTCCAAACATGAATCCCAATAGACGATTACCTCCAGCATCTTCTTCGTACTCCTCATCATCTGTCAAATATAAACATGAATTTTGGCGGTTAGATTTCATGACGAGGAAATGAAACTTTGCGGCATCTTTACTCTTTAAGATGATAACAGTGGTAGAAAAAGGACAAGAACTCAAGAAAGCAATAACTAAGCCTATTATTAAACTAAGCAGCCGTGCAGGCATATGTTATGTGCAATAAACATATCTGAGAGTCCATCAAAACAAGACAGTTTTAACAATCTTAGATCCAGTCAAGATAATGTGACTTTAGAAAATTATTCAACAAAGATTGGAGAATTATTCAAAAGAGCAAAAATCAAGTCAGCCCTTCTTCAATGAATTAAATTTTAAACATCTCATGCTATCAAATCCAGATCCAAAGAGATAACAAGTTAACTTTCGATAAAATCACATCTCAGAAACTCAAAAGCAAAACAAGAGACCCATCAATAGTTCATCCATGTTCCTTAAGATAATACAAGAGTACCACATACAAATGCATGGCATATAACAGATGGACATGAACACTACACAACTGTAAGTACTTGTCTAATATTTTGACTTGTTCAACTGCTGTGCTAAATAAATTTCAAAGTTTAGAAAGTTGCATAGCATTGGACATTGGCTAACCAATAAAAGCAAGCAGGAAAGGCAAAAGTCGGTAACTTTTCAAAGGTCCACGTATCACGACATTAAAAGTCATAATTCAAATATTTACAAGTTAATAGAAGCCTAACACGCACACCATTGTCCATTTAAATAGATTTCCAACCGCAAACAAATCAAGATGCAAGTTCGCAGGCTTTGAAAATAGAAGCTGCAAATGATTCCGCAGATCCCATTTTAGGCTAGTTACAGTTATACTGAAGAAACGAGATGCACGTGAATTCTGCAAGAAGCAGAAAGTAAAAACTGGAACGTAAACAAAAGAAAAGTAACAACTAGTGATATTTCTAAGTTTCATAGAAGTAGAAATAAAGTTCTTTTTCCATTCGAATTGGAGAAAACTGGCAGATAGTGTAATCTACCTTCATCACGGTCACCGTGAGATGGACTAATGGACTCGTATCCCATGTGCAATGGAAAAGTCTGCGAAATTCAAAAGCACATTAATCAGAAAGATCTACAGGTCAACCAACAGATATTCGCGATGACGTGTAATTGTTATCTCTTTTCCAGAGAGAGAGGAGGAAACGGGAAATTCAAGTCGTTACTATAGTCAGGGTTCAAAGAGCACACAACTGCCATCTAATTACACAAACTACAGGAACCATCTATGCGGGAGAAAACATGTACAATTCAGAGATCAAACTTTTCCCAATATCAGAAAACTTTAAGAACTCATCTTTATCCATAAAGCGAAAACTTTTCTAGAACTTTGAACCTCCCATGTCTCAGCCACCACGCAGACCGGGAAACAAGAAAACATCAAAACCATACTTTAAGTAGAGAACCTAAAAGTGCTTTAACTCAAAACCCTAATAACACCCCACTAAAAAATCCCTAATATTCAAGGACAAACACAAAGCTAGCGCCATTAGTAGCAGACACATTTCCCAGTTATTTTTCCAAATTTAGGAAAACGATAAGGAAAAGAAAATCCATGAAAACATTCAAGATAAAATCTTGAAATGACCTATAATTGTATTAAAAAAAAATGGTAACAATCGCTAGAGCGAAGAGGGAAAAAAGAATAACTGATACAACAAAGCAAGAACGTGAAAATCATAATTTGGAATTGCGAACATTTTAAAGACTGATTCTTGCATTAAATTCGGGCAAAAACTTCAGTATAAAAAGATAGGAAGAGTGAATTTCGAAGGAAAAAAATTATAAAAACGCGGAAGCAGAGATATACGACCAATGTAAATTAAGTTAACGAACCTCAATTCACACAGCCCAGAAGCTGCTTTCTTGAAATCCAGTGACGATTTCCAGAAAGTGAGTCACAAATTCAACCAGAGGACGGATGGGAAGGGGGGAGGGAGGGAAGGAGAGATCAAAATATTGGAGGGTGAGGTTCGATGGAAATTTATAGTTGGCGACGCAGTATAACGTTTGGGAGCAAAACCAGCGAGTTTACTAAAATAACCTCATATTAACATTGTAATTACTGTTTCGTTCGGGGTTAGTCCCCCGCGGGGCCCGGGGGCTTCTTAGTGGCGGTAATACATATTCGCTCTTTTATTATTTATTATATTATTATTACTAGTTGTTGAAACGCGCCTTGCACGTTGAATGTTCCAATGAATATATTTTAAATATGTAATTTTCATTAGAATATTTTATTATAAAAGCACTTCTCTACAAATAATAGTTCTTGTCAATGTTATACTTTTTTTACTTTTATCGTCTCATTTGACCAACACTTTTATTGCATTGAAACTCCGTGTAAAAGTAAAACATATATTTGTCTAATGTTTCCATTTTGAATTTTATATGTATTCCCTTTACGAATAGCATTGCATCACTAATCATTTAGATTGTATCACCAAATAATGTGGCTTATATTTTGTTAGCCTACAAAGACATAAAAAGAAATGAGTTAGTATATAAAAGAATTGCTAAGATAATAATATAGTGATTCAAATGTAAAGTATTAAAGTAAAAGTATTACATTTTCATCCATTAAAATTAATTTTTGAGCTTGGATGTGACTTTCTGCATTCGTGTAGTTTTTAATGAAACTTTTACAAAGGATATAAAGTTAATTTGATGCTCCATTCTTGATCAAACACACTCAATTCCTTTATTAGCATACAATGCTCTTCTTTTTTTAGTTGATGCAGAGAAAGTCATTTCACTAGAGAACGGGTTAAAACTAATATTAGATTAATTAAAAGAAAAATATAAGTTGGATTTTTGTTTCAATACTCTTGAATTTATTTGGATCTTGATCATCAATTTATAACAGGTGAAGTATGTATGAAGAGATGAAATATAAATGTTGATATGGTGGGCAATTACATCATATTAAAATAATTAATTATAGTATAACCGTATGTAAGTTATAAACTTTTAATATTATTAAATTAAATTAAATATAATAATTATTTTATGACATTCATTTGTCTTGATGAAGAAATTAAATGAAATCAAATATTCATGTAATTATTAGTATTTTTTTAAATTGCAATGATTAATTTTATAACATTCATGTATATTATACATATTGCAACGTAAATCAATATTAAAACAAAAATACAAAACTAAATCAACATCGTATTAATTTTGTTCATGAATTTTACACATATAACATAAATCAAAATTCAAATACAAATATATATCTTTCCATTTCACTAAATTTCCAACCTCTTAAATTAACTTAAATTGAAAGTGTAATATATACAATCTTCTTTATTATTGATATCAAGTCAAAAAGGTATACGCATATATAACATAGTTCTAATATGAAATTAACGAAGAAAAAATAGCTACAATATGCATTAACTAAAAATGTTACATCATTACTAACGTCGAGGTCTTATTTGATTTTCATGTGCGTATTAACGTCAAAGCCTTATTTTTTACATTTTGGACTGGTCGAGACAAAAGTTAATATATCGTTTGTAAATAAAGCAAATCTTATGCTTAAGAATTTTGTGCATGGGGATTCTTGCGTATTTGTCATGTGTGTATTAACGTCAAGGTCTTATTTTGTACATTTTAAATTGGTTAATACAAAAGTTAACATATCGTCTCTAAATAAAACAAATTTTGTGCTCAAAAATTTTGAATACATGGATTCTTGCACATTTGTTAGTCATAATGAATTGGGGGAAAAAACTTATCATCTAGTGAAAAAAGAATAGCCATTGAGTTCGTTTTCTATTTGGAATTTTAAAATAAAGTGCTAGATGAATCTCTAGTTCAATTAACTTAGTATTGGTATTACGCGATATAATTTGATTGAATAAGATGATTTTAGTGATGCTATACTAAAATGTATGATAAAGATTAGAGACAATAGAATAAACTATTTATATAGTAATGTAGTGAAAATGTGGTGAAATAAAGGTAATGTATGATATACGAACTAAAGAAAAAGAGTAAGGGTAAAGGTGAAATCTAAATATTTTACATGGATTCCACATTTTAGAGAGTAGTTGTGATAATAAATAAAACAATGCACTTAAAAAACTATAATAGAAAATTCAAAGAACTAAATTTTCATAAATGAAATTTTACTATTAATACTTTAGAATTGTACCATAGAAGAAAAATGTAATGAAAAAAAATGATTATATCATTTATAAATTTATGAGAAGTCAAGTTATCAAAAAACAATTAAAACCAAAAAGTTAAAAAATTTATTTCACTATAGAATCTGTTAAAAGTGGTTATTAATTGAGTCTTGTAACCAACTTTTGATAGGTTAAGAAAAAAGTCATTTATTAAGATTTTAAATATATATAATAATTACATCAAAGATAGTTTTGATATTAAAAGAAAAAGTTAGAGATAAAGCGGGAAAGTAAATATTTTATACACATTCCCACATTTATATATTAGTGATTATTATTTTTTTAATTTAACACCCAATAAAATTATTATATTATTTTTTTGTTTTCTTTTACCCCTGTTCACAACTATTTCTATTTTAAAAAGGGAAAATATATTGACACCATTATTTTTACTAAATGCACCACTTTTTTATTGTATTGAAAACCCCTTAAATTTATTCTTTATGACATTATACCGCTTAATATCTTTTGTTTCGTTATTTTACACAATTATTTATTAATTAGATCTTTTTGTTTTTAATGATTATTACTTTCATTTAAAAACTTTGATAATATATTCAAAATAACGAGAAAACTTATTGTTTTATTTTTATATTTTTCACTATTTTACTTATTTAAAATATTTAGTGTTTCTTTTAATGGAGTTTTGTAAGATAGATATCACTGTAGACAATATGAAATAAATATTAAAAAATTATATATAAAACTATGATGTAAAAAAAGTTAAGGATCTAAATATGAAGTTAAAGGGTTTTAAATACAATTAATGTGTGGTGTAGTTAGTAAAATTTGTGATGTAAATATAATTACCCTTTAAAAAATAAAATCTAGCCAAATAAATCACATACAAATATTTAACGACCCACATGTACTGCACAAATTTTAAACAACTCATTTCCATAAAATATAATTCTATTTTTAAACAAAAACAATTTGTAATTATGTTGTGTGATGTCTAATTTATTTAGCGTCACGATCTATTTTTTCAAGATAAAATTATAAATAACAAAAATGAGTTGCGGAGATTTTAATAGTATAAATGGTTCTTATAGAATACGTGGATGTGATATTCTTGACTATATTCTAGAATCTATTTTGCATTAGCACCAATATGTGTATAGTCACACAAGAAATGTGTGGATGAATTAATAAATATGTTGTTACATATTTAGTTTGCTTATTCAAGAATAATAAGATAAACAAGTATTTTGACTCCGATAAAATGTAGTTTTTGACCCAAAAAAAGAGAGGTTTACTAATTATATTATAATGATTTTAATAGGAGAAGTGTTATTTTCACATATATATATATATATAGTGTACAAACTTAAGTACAATTACAAATATGCATCATAACAGCACAAATGCGCATAGATATTTTATCCTACTGAAACACAGCGCTAAAAAAATCAACCATACAAACACACATATAATGGGAATACACACTACAATAAAATATAGAAAATTCCGATCTAGAGAATCAAACCTAGGATCTATAGGTCTCAGTACCTCAACCTAGCCCCTCTAACCAAATTGACTAAGCTTTATTGGTTATACACTATTTATTATATTTACTTAAATATATCTCTAATCTAATCTTCCTTAAAATTACAACTTTTGGTCTTGTATATAAATCTAGAGTTATGTGTCCATATTTTATACACTTTATATGTACAAATAACACTACTCATCGATATTTATATATATTAATAAAAGTAGAAGTAAAATTGAATCTTTAATTGAAAAATATTCAATTTGGTTTAGATGTTTTTGAGAGAATCTTTTTTTTTTTCATTATAATTTTTTCTTTAATTTCCTGTATATGGGTAAGTTTTATAGAATTATTTTTTCCAAAACATGTATTATTTAAATTGTCCTACTAATATACGTAACCGCTCACTATTGATAACCGCCCACTCTTCTTTTTTTTTTCTTTTTTTGTAAACTTACTACTGTTTTTTATATGCCACAACTTGAATCCTATATTTTTTTCATTAATTTTTTAATTTAATTTCCTTTAACCATTTTAATATTGGTGAAAGTAACCGTCCACTATCTTATTAACCGCTAAGTAGTGTTGTCTATCTATAATTATAATTAAAACTGAAATTCATTCTTTTGTGGTTAATTTTGTCTTCTATAGAACATATTAGTTTACAGTGGCTTCACGACTTAAAATGGTTGTCGCCGAACTCAAGGACTTGAACAAGATCAAGACAAATTAGATTCTTAAAATACGAGTTACAAGAAAGTTTATTGTTTCGACAAAAGTTAATGAAAAAGTCGCATGTAGTTTGAAAATGCTACTTGTCGATCTCGAAACTACTTTTTGAAATTTATTTCTTATAATTTATTCTTCTATACATAATTTTATAATTTTAATAGAATTTTTATTATTCATTCGTCATATAGATATAGAATTCAGGCGACAATTAATCCTCTGTATATTTCAAAGTATAACGAATAAATTTAGAAAAACATGGTTTGCTACATCTCAAATTTGTCGATAACTGATAACAGTGGAAATTTTGAAATAATTGTTCACTTATACTGTTTCTGGTTTATGACAGGTACTAACGTAATTACAGTTGGTGATAGGTCATTCTAGACCTAAGAGTTTAGTTTTCAGTTTCGGTTTGATTTTATTAGTTTCAAAACCGAACGACTTTGATTTTGTTCGGGTTCAGTTCTTTATTCTTTGTTTGGTTTTTGTATTTAATAAATTTACACTTTGTTAAATAAAAAAGATGAAAGAAAATTTTAATAAAAAAATATTGAAACTAAACACGGTAATAAAATTACAAAAACAACACTAAAAAATAAAAAAAATTTAACCAAATTATTAAAAAGTAGTGCTAGATTTTGAAAAAATAGGCTCAAAACTATGTTCTACTATAATTCATTGGTTTTCGATCTGAAAACCAGAAAAAATTATTCAGTTTTCAATTTCGGTTTCAATTTTTTCCTGAAAACCCAAACGGTTTCAATTTTTTCGGATTGGTTAACCCAATTCCAGTTTTTTTGTCTTCCCCTAGGTACTTCCCATCGTCTGTTTTTAATTTCAAAACATCGTCTATTTTTAATTTTAAAATAGTTTCTGAAATTCAGAATATATCTTCTTCTAGTTTACTTGGTTTATTTGGTGTCATCATGTATTTTTATTTTTTCAGTACAAATGAATTATGCATGTAAGTGATGTGTTTCTAATTACAATTTTTTTGTTTTCTCTATAGACTTTATTGGAAAGCTTGTGATCAAATATCCCTTACAATATCATAAGTCATCTACAGGAGAAGTAATTTCAAGACACGTTGAACTTGTTTTAAATTATTATGATTTCTAATAAGAGTCAAAATTAATTTATAGATTTTAGTTGTTTGTTGTTATGATTACTAATAAGAGTCAATGTTAACCTCTTTTCGAGTAATTCTTAAAAAATCAATATTCAATTTGAGTGGTTTTATGTAGCAGTGTCTAGAGTTATGAATCATGTTGATTTAAAAATATTTATATGTGATAAGTAAATAACAATGAGAAGCCAATTAATAAAACAATGAATGTTGTGTATAATGAGGTTTTCCAAAAATAGATTAATATATAAAGGCACTTAGTGCCTTCATTTTTTTCCCGTCCATTTGCTCTGCGTTCACTCTCGCGGTGAATCTTTTATGTGGTAAAAGTTTGATTTATGACACCTTTTTTTATTAACTTTTTTTATTATATATTCGTCTGCAACTTTCCTTTATTAGGCTTTGGCGTTTTTCTTTTTTGTGACTATGTATGTCTTTAATTACGATAAATTGTGTTCTAATCTTCTTTAGTGTTTGCATATACTCCACTTCTACCGCAACTTTTCTTCTGCAGTAACATTTAATGGAAAGCTAATACTGTATTTTCTCTCTTCCCTTCTAATCGCTTTGACTCTTTTAATTTTCCTTCTATTAATAGCATCATCTATTAATTTTTTCCCATTCAAATTATCTTCATTCATCAGTAGAGTAGAATTATCATCATTTTAATCCATAATTTGGGTTGTGGCTATGGTTCTTCACATGTAAATTTCCTTTTTTCTTCAATCATTCAGCAATTTTCCCTTCAAATTTCACAAACGTATGCTCTATTATTTATAGCTTTTTTTTTTTTTGCAAATCCCATAATGATGCAGAGATCTTTGAACCATAATTTTCTTTATGCATGGAGAAGCCAAAGCTGAAGGCACTGGGAAAAGGCTCTTTAAAGAAAAAAGAAAATACTTCAAAATCATTGTTGAAGAGGCTAAGCTCTACAGCTTTGGGTACTCTTTCAATTTCTTTTCATTTACATAATATATGTTAAATGGCTAGATTGATACAATCTCCAATATTTATTTTTTTACTGAGAATTTAATCTAGGGCCTTATATTGATACAGTTGTATGAAAGTTAGATCGTTTTCCAATAATCTTATATTGATTATCAGTTAAATGATATTAGTGATTACACTGAGGTTTAATTGATAATAGTACTAATAATTGCCCAAAATACTATATGATGATAAAAAGAATATTATTTTTCTTAATAATAAAATAAGAAGGGAAAAAGAACTTGATATATAGTATTTCATGCCAATCGGTTTGTGCAAGATAATTTTTGTGAATAAGTTGACATATAGTATTATTTCAAGTTGAAATAAGTTGAATATTTGATATAGAATAATACTACCTCATCTTTATGTTTTTATTTTTTTAATTTTTTAATTTTAATATGTAAAAAGCCTTTATGGGTGTTTTTTTTAATAGTATAATAATAATAATTCGCCGGTAGATTCTAATTCAAATTATGTATATTTGTACTCAATAGGTTTGTGTACTGATTCTGCTCATCATTCTTTACCATGTCACCATAACCTTCCTTTTTCCTTTTTTTATAGGAGCTTCATGGTTGAGTGGAGCAATGGTGACATTGATAGACGTAGAGATTTGTTTTTAATATAAATTAGTATTTTCCAAATTTTCAATAATTTACAAAATTATCAATGATTAAGATAAATGTTCTTTACTTTTATTTTCTCTTTGTCAATTATCGCGTTTTGATGCGATCGTGTTGACTATAAAATTTTCTAATTGAGTTTGATTATGAAATCCACCATAATTGCTTATTTGATCTATATATTAATGGGTGCTCATAATTTCTCTATATAGTTGATGAATTTTGACACAATCTTTTCTGTTTATAAATTACAATATGTAGATATTTATATTTTTTATTGATAAATTTGATTCAAGTATAGAGATGATATTTAATTGGCTCTTGATGAATGATTATTGACTCTTAATGGAAGATGACATGTATATTTTAAGGCTTATTAATAGTGATTGTAGAATGCTAGAAAAACTGTAAGGGCCTGAGCGTTTGTTGTGGTGGAAATGGATGTGTATATATATATTTGATTGTAGAAAGCCAAATGCATGACCTATATATTATAATTATGGGTTCATTTGATTAAATTTTCTCCTTTAAAAATTTGATCATTGGTCCTATTGATTTAATTAATGTATTCTTGTATTTTTAGAATTTTTCCAAAGGTACAAATTTTGATTTATTATACAACTGTAGTTTTAATAATATTAACAAAATATCTATTTTTGTTATCTTAAAATGCTACTTTGTTCATTATTTTGCTACTATGTTGTTTAATTTCCTAATATTATACTTTGTCAGTAAAATTACCGTGTAACGCACGGGAGTAAATACTAGTTTTAATAGTGGTGCGCACGGGGGTAGATAAGCACAACTATAAATATATAAAAAATTAAGAACTTTTATTGCCTTTATTATAAAAAAAAATCTTTTATGGCCATACAAAAATAATTAGTTTCACGGTTTTCTTAAAAAAATAATAATAATTTGTGTCACATAGGCCTTCTAGACAGTTGCTTAGAACCCCAACCAGGACCCAATGAAAAAGGCTGAGAGACTAAAAAACTATTATAGGCTTGTTCTCTTTATCATTTTAGATTCTTAGTTTTTTGTCTTTCAAAAGATTTAAAACCTATTTATATTCCTAAAAACACATTTTTGAAAACAAAGAAAAGTTTTGTAAAGAAAACTCAAAATGACATTTCGTCATTTTGAGCTTCTCAGTATAAAATTTTAAAAATGCTGAAAATAAGGAAAATAAATCCTTCTTTTTCTTCTTTTCCTTAAAATTACTCTTGGAGCACAAAACTGAAAATGAATTCAAACCTGAAAACTGAAACACAAAGAGAAGAGATAGAGTACACAAAGGTGACGTTTATAAGTTGATATGAAAGAGAAGAATTAATTGTTAAATATAACTAATAATCAGTTTAATTAATATGACTATATCATATTTATATCTTTGATTTATTAATATTTTTTTACAATTTAAACTTTGTAATATGAGCTTCTGCACAGGGTTCCCACAAAAATTTAATTCAAAAGTTGTTTAGGGCCGCTAAAAACCTCGGAACGGCCATAAGGTCACCAAAAAAAGATTGCAGTGTGTATATAATTAATTAATTTAATTTAAAAAATTAAATGGAAAGATAACAGATTTCTCATAATTAGGTTAGGCCTAGTTGGTCCGTAGATGAGGTCTTTAGATAACTACCTCTTTTTTTTCAAATGTTATGAAAACTACGTTTCATTCTGAAAGTATTTGTAAAAGAATAATTCTATTTGAATTAAAAAAAAAGACAAAGGATTAGACAAAATTGACATGCAGCATATATGGTTATCATTGATTTAAAAGTGATGTGATGTGTAGAAAAATAGGATCCTGCCATGTGTCAATTTTATTTAATATTTTGTATATTTTATTGTTCAAATAGCATAATTCATTTGTAAAAATACCGTCTTCAATTGCAAAAATGCCCCTACTAAATTTTAACTAATTTCAATATTTTTATTAAATTTAATTATTATAAATTATTTTATTATTAATATTATTATAATTATAATAACAATAATATAATACAATAATTATAATTAATATGTAATGATTTTCCAACAAAACCACTGCCAAATTAGCACTGGCTGACTTCGCAATTCAGTAAAAAAACTAGTAATAAAAATTGTAAAAAACAAAAAAACAAACACATCGTAGCACAGAAAAATTTCATAACAAAGCAAAAACGGGAAAAAGTGGATGGTAACAACAATACAAAAAATTTAAAAAGGAAAATTCATGTTAAAGTGAAAAGAAAAAAATGGTAACAATTAACAAACACAAAAAAAATTCATGTGAAATTAAAAATAAGAATAATGGTAACAACCCAAAAACAAAAAAATTCATTAACACAACAAATATTAGTGGTAATAATTGCAAAAACATGGTAATAGAAAACCACGGTATTACGTCCCGCTAACTTTACAACATTTTTGAAGATTTTCTATTAATTAACAAATTTCATAGCTTAAGCTTCAATACAAATAGTGGGGATGAGACGTATAAAATGAACAAAATAGCTTTTGACTCGATAAGGCTAATTACTTAAACTAACAAGTTGTTATATTTTAAAGAATCATTAAAATTTCGTTTTCCAATAAAATGCAAATAACACAATTAGTTGTGTTAATAGAAAAATATTCCAATGCTTACCAAAACATACCAAATCATTAGAAAGCTTTTATTTTGAAATGTAAGCTTCAAACCATTATAAGGACTACCCATATAAGGCGTAAAAATATCTATATTATAGAGAGGTGCACGTATTTATTAACACAAAAGGTATTATATTCATAGCTGCTTTCATACTCGCTTCAAAGACAGGTTTTAACTACACGCACAACTATACTCCCATTCGCGAGCATGATCCAACTCCTGGCTTGTCTTGCCTTTCAAATGTTACATCTTCAATAATCTACAAAATTGTAGAAATAGGAAATGAGTACGAAGTACTCAGTGAGTAACAAAACCCTCTGATTCACCTTTCATTTGAAAGATTCATTTTCGAGAAAACCATTTAATGCACAAAGCTTTTCGATGCACAAAAATGTCCTATCACTAGTTAAACTACTATCTGTGGTGTGCGCAAGATTTATATCAATTTAATCATGACCATGTACAATTAAGTGGATCTACAATTAACTTCGGTTGACCCTTACCGAAGTTTCAATTCAAAGCGAACACCACATTAATCTTCCCTATCCCGGGATCATTGAATAGGTCATAGTATGAGAAACAATTCAAAGTCATTCAATACAAAATGAGTAGAGCAACTAGTTATTTAAATACAATAAATCAATCTTTCTTTTCAATGCATCAAATCATCTATTTATCTCATAGCAGACTTTAATCAAACCATGTTTATCGTATCAAAAACTTCATGAATGCGAAAAGGGAATCAAACTATTAGTCAATCACCCCTTTAACTTGATTTTTCTAAAGATTCTTTGAGTTGTTGACAAATGCTCCTCAAAACCTTCATTTTCATTGATCAAAATGGTATTTCATGTTAGTTCCATTATATATCTATGATGAGTGGTCATTTCCAAATGCAATATTTTGGATTTAATAGGTTTTAAGGGTTGTTTTCCTCATCTCCCTTCATTTGGACGAATTTCTTTTATTTTATGGCTCTTGATATTTACTAAGAAGTAAGAATATTGATAAGAAGGAGCCAAGATTATGGATGTGGAGAGGAAGGAAGTAGTGATGGCAACGGGGAGGAACGGCCCCGCCCCACCCCAATAACATTTTCCGCGCCCCGCCCCAACTATTTCAGGTCGGAGAGGGTCGCGGGGGTCCCATTTAATTTTTTTTTTTTGGGATTTAGTGGTGAATTTTGGGGTTTCTAAGCTACCTGAAACTTGCAACCACCATCAAAAATTTTTTTTAATAAAATTTGGGGTTCTATAATTGCTTTTTTTCCCCTTTTTAAAAAAAAACTAAATGGATCGGGGCGACCCTGATCCGCCTCACCAACCCGTGAGACGGCATTTTTTTGCCCCTTTCGGTTCGGGGCACCATGGGTTAGCGGTCGGGTCGGGGTAAATTGTCATCCCTAGAAGGGAGATTGACGGTCGGTTGGGAGGCTGGCTTGTTTTAGAGAATTGTCACACATTTGCCCTATTTATAATCTTGAAAAATATCCAAATTTAATTGATTTTAATAAACCTTTGAGTTCCGCCAATCAAACTATGACACATGGCGCGATGTAGCACCATACACTTGGCGGCAATTTGCTCAAGCAGTCCTTGTACTTTGTGTTGCCTTATAATTAAGTCCTAATAGTTCGATTTATGTTACTTGAGTCTTTTCACTTAACATGATTTATAATTAAGTGGCTATACTTTGAGTTATACTAATCAATAACCATGTTCTTGTCTCTAGGCATTACTCGAGTAACAACATTTGAATCTTGTGAATTTATGGATACCAACTCAAGTGATTGTTCAATCATCGTCAAATAACAATCAAGTTTGTCAATACTTGCATTCTAACCCTTAGCATTCATTTACAATAGGTGCGGTTTAATTCAATCACGTTGTCATGTTCTCATTCTTGATATTTATTTGAGTGACAACTGATGCAATTCCAATTCATTGTCAAAATATCAATCATGTTGTCAGCAATCATATTCTAATTCTTGATATTCATTTGCGTAACAAATATTGTAGTTTTGCAATTCAATACCCTTAAGTTGCTATAGTTTAATTCTTGACAATCTTGTGACTTCACTATTAATGCAATTCAATTAATTCTCTCATTTTTGATAATCTTGTAACTTCATTATTGATGCAATTCAATTACTTCTCTCATCTTTAACTCTTGACAATTCATGTAACAATTCAATATTCAATTGAATCACAATCGTATAACCTTGAAAATTGAAGTAATTCCCCATCATTATCATCATCATCATCAAAATATTATCATTGGTTTAATTCCTTGTTGAATTTTTATAGGATGTTACACATGGTGTTGGAAAAAACCCTTGCAAGAAATTAAAAATACACAATCAATTACAAATTCAAAATTAACCCTAAAACAAAGAAGAACAAGAAAAGAAATAAGTATGATTGAAGTCTTTTTTCCTCATTCCAAGGTGGAATCGAATCTCGATAAGGGCTCAAATTATGGAGTGTCAATGGCAAACCAAGTCTTCTTTGCAACCATGAGCAACACAAAAAACAACCTTAAAACTAACTCTTATGGCAATACAAACAAACCAACGGAAATGTACTGTTTTTCACAATAAAGCATTGTTTTTTACAATAAGAACACAAAAGGCAGTGAGGCTCGGGTAGTCCACACAAGAATGAACAATCCTCATATTTTGTAGTGAAAAATTAGCCAATAAAGAAAGGTAAGGAATCAATTAAAATCCTTCCAATTTTAAGACAATTACAATCGGCCAACCAAGGAAATGAATAGGGTTTTGTCTAGTTACTAATAATATTGAAAGGGTATTTTTGTGTAAGTATTCTACAGCAACTAAATATAAGTTGCTTCAACTAGACACAAAACTCTTGGTCTGACATCGACTTGGAGCGACACTTTTGACACTATAACATTTTTCAAACAACGGCTTTCACCTATGGAATTAATGCTATCCAACTATACCATCATTGTTCCGAGTTTATTAGGTAGCAAATACCAAACACATGGCAACTAATTCATTAAAAGAACACGGTAAAACAAAACAAAACAAAAAATGGTAACAATAAACAACAAACATGGTATCAAAAATGTATTTATTAAAAAATATGGTAACACAAAACAAACGACAAACAAGAAAATAAAAAACATGGTAACAAATAAAAAACATATCATGTTAACACAAAACAAACCCACGAAATAATGCTAACATGGTATCAAAAACACATCTAAAGACATGGTATCATGTTATAAGGAAACAAATTTAATAATAAAGGCAGAAAAATGCAGAAAAAATTTAAAAAAAATAAAGGCAGGGTCATGGGTGCTGGCAAAACTATTCTGGCAGCACCCACAATAGCTGACACTGTAGCCAGCGTTTCGCAACAGCTGGAGGGAGACGGCGAATCTGCTCCTCCCCAGATCTAATCGGAAGAATGCCTTGATAAATTAAAAAAATGTTAAAAATAAAAATTATGATAATATAATTTTTTTTATTCAAGTAATAATAAACAGAAAAAATAAAATAATAAGGGTTTTTTGAAATAAAAAGGGGTAAATTTACAATTAGTGGCTGTTTGATTATCATTATTGTCATTGAATTATAATGAGAAATTATAATGAGATGAGATGAATTGTGTAGATTTAATGAAAGTTTGAAATTTGTGGTTAGAAATGACTGAGCAGTTGTCAAATCAGTGGTCAAATCAATGATAAGTGAAATTATAATGTAAATGAATAATGAGAATCAAACATTTCCTTAGTTTTTAGTTTAGAGATATAATATAAACTAGTTTTTAGTTTAGAGATATAATATAAACCCTATCAAAAAAAGGGTTTGTCGTCTAATTTCCTCTCCGTGGATATGCCTAGATTGGACGAGGTTTTACTCAATTTTTTTGGGCTCCAGCCTACCCCGTAAATGGGCTGCTAAAATTGGGCTATTTAATTTGGGTACGTACCGAACCGTTCAAGGAAAAAGGCTGGACCAAACGCAGCTCGACAAGTAGTACCCACTTCGAGTAGAATAATTCTAGAGGAAATTAAAACATATACCCCTTTATTATTTTTATTACTGTTATACACCACACTCTTAAGGTATTTACATACTTACCCGGTAGAGTGCATTTATACCCCTTCCTTTTTCCCCCATTTTTACCTTTTTTTTATTATTATTTATTTTTATTTTATTGTATTTCCCAACGTGTTTTGCTATTTATTATTATAACCATCATTTGTTCATAATTACCCGCTTGTAACTGACTAATCCCTTTTTAATTTCAAATTAAAAGACGGATTTTCTGGGATTCCCTTTTTTTTTGGTTAAGCGGAATCGTGTCGTCCTTAACCGTAGACAATTTCATTCGGAGTATGACTCTCCTTAACCTTAGACAATCATTCTTCGTTGCACATAAAATTGCAATAGAGCAACTCAAATATTTTTCATTATTCGGAGTATGTTTAAACAATGATTTTAGGATATTGTTTCATCCCTGTATTTTCTAATGATGCAGGTTTAGTTTAAGGTTTCATATAACTGGAAAAAAGTGAGTTATGCTACATCATTTTTCTTTGCTTCACCGCCGGAATAGTTCCGGTGGTTGGATCTATGTTTTCAATTTTTTTTTAAATTTTCCCACTTGGCGGTCTCTTCTTCTTTTTCTTCCTTTTTTTTTATCATTTTGTTACTATTTATCGCGGTTGTTATCATCTTCTGGTTGATTTCTTTTCTTTTTTTTCATATGTTACCATTTATCGAGGGGCTGTTATCATGTATAATTTTTTTTTGCCTATGTTACCATGTTATTTTCCTCTTTTTTTATCATTTTGTTACCATTTAATCAGACTTGTTACTATCTCATTGTTATGAATTATTTTTTCATTTTATTGTTAATGTGATATTTTTCGGGGCTGGTAACGTTTGTTTGTGAATGCTAACATTGTTACTTTGGTTGCAGCGTGGCGGTGTCGGCGGTTGACGGCTTTCTCGAGTTGAAAGTGTTGTTGGCGGACCATAAAAATGACTATTTTTTATTATTATAAGTAATTACTATTATAATTATAATTTATAAAAAATAATAATTAATAAAGAATTGAATTTTTAATTAAAATTGGTTTAGGGTATTTTTGAAATAGAAAATGGTATTTTTGAAATTACTTTCAATTTAAGAGTATTTTTTAAAATACTATTAGAAAGGGTGGTTTTGATGTAAAGAACCCATAATTCTACTTTGCACACGAAAAGTCGACCCTTGTATTGTCGATGACTCACGACAATACAAGGGTCATAGTTCAGCTCGGCTCTCAAATTTTTAAAAACAGTCTGTGTATAACTAAAACCATTTTTGTCCTTTCAAAAAAAAAAGAAAAGAAAAAAGGAATATATATTTTTTAACTAATTAGTTCAATGTTACAATTGACGTGCAAGCCAATTTAACCGCCTCTCGTGATGCATGTATAGTTGTATACATAGGCTAATAATCCTCATCTTCAATTTTGATAAAAATATACTCCCGAGTCCAAAAACTCAATAGTTGTTTGACTCTTTTAGCTAATTTTGGCCGTTAGTTTTCTTTTCAATTTCAGTCCGCTGGGTATAGCCGAATAAGTTGTTTACCACATACACATCCAATAAGTTGTTCTAACTAAAAATGTCTTCTAAAATCACTTGACCTAAGCAGAAGACATAAAACTGAAAATGTTTAGAGCTAACCGGCCCTTTCCAATTGCGGACCTTCCTCTAATACCAGTAAAATCTTAAAAAAAATAATAATAATAAATAAAAACTCACCCTCCTTTAGTCCTTTATTACTACAAGTCAGTAGGCGAACCTCATTGCCACGACCATGTTATTATAATATAAATTTTACTTTATTAATTAATTTTTGATGAAAAATAATTATTTCACATTGGACAACCTACGTGTGCATTTAGTGGGATTACATTATTTTTAAGTGTTTCATTCTCTATTTTTTTTTTGGGAGTACAAATTTGGGGATCATAGGACAGTAATGGTGACTCGAACATGGATCAAATAATCTAGTAAGAAAATCTCTTTATTATTAGGACAAGCTCATTGTATCGTTTAATTCTCATTGTTGATCTAACTAGTCATTCATCATAAATTAAAAACCAAAAAGTTTTTATTAAGAAATTATAATTCTCCTAGAATGACATATATTCTAATATTCAAAGTCTCATTTATTATATATAAGGGATACGAAAATGTTACAAGATATAATAATGCGACAACAAACAATCATTAACATAACATATACGTATATCACAATTCACATACATATTTAAATATTGCAGCCAGTGCAAGCTTGTACCAACTCGACAATATAGTAAAGTAGAAAAGGAAATATATTCTTATTTATTAAGATTTCCAAATTATCCGGAACGTCCTCAAGGAGTTGTAGTTGCCGGAGGTGGAATATTTGGAAATGAAAAATATGGAACGAGGGGCTGATCGGTGGAGGATATCGGGGTTACCGGATACGTTAATGGTGGAAAGTTGGGGATTTTTGGAAGAGGTGGCAAAGGGAAAAGTGGCGCGAACAATGCAGAATCCTTGAATGTTGGCGCCATGAGACGACGTCGGCCAGCAGATACTGTGTTGAGGCTCGAGAAAGTAAGAGCAACGAAGCAAAGGAAGACCAACCACTTGGGAGAAGCCATGATCACTAGCAAAAATGGGGAGTTTATGTTGAGAATGCAAGGCCTTGAGGGCCATTTTATTGTGAGATTTTGATACGGAGCAATTATTATGGTTAGTGGGGAGTGTTGCATTGAATTTTGTCACCCTTCCAAGGGTGTACACTTTTAGACGCCGTCAATTTGGATTCAGGAGCACTTTCTATCTATGGTACGCTTGGTGCTTTCGTGCGCCACGTGGGTTTGTATCAATAAGAGCCACTTGAGAGTATTCAAGAAATAAATGCGTTTGTCAACTCTTCTTAAATTCAAGTTCGTTCAATTAGGTATTAGTAAATAAATGTTTTGATTTTTGTTGATTGAAAATGATCAAGCAATTCTCAGAAATTTTATTACAAAATTTCCTATCCTATATGATATGTATTGATGCACGTCACGTGTATTTCAAATTCATGTAGCGTGCATCAATGCATGTCACATGAGGTAGGAGGTTTCGTAACAAAATCTCTGAGAGGTGCTTGATCATTACCGTTTTATTGATATAGTTTGATCCTTCTACTAGAAAAGAATATCCTCCATCTATCCCATATATTTAGCTTTCTTTGAGTTTTCACAAGGAAAGATACATTTTGTAAAATGTATTCCTAATTTACTCTTATTTAATTTAATGAGTAAAATTTTAAATTGTTAGTTATTATGATTAAATATTAAATTGGGGTAGTTTAGTAAAATAATATAAATTAGTCTTCTTAATAAAAAATAATAATTATATTGACACTACATCTTTTCCTAACCACACCACATACTAATTGCATTGAAAGTCCTTATTGTTTTAAAATTATAAAATTATGTTTATAATCTTTTGATAGCATTTTTCATCTTCAATTTTTAACCGGTTAGCACATTTTATATTTTTACATCAAGTTTCTTTCAAAAAATATGTTAAGATGGTGTAAATTTTTATTTTTCTCATCGCATTTTAGATCAGGGAAAACAAAAGAAAAAAGGAAATAAAACAAGAACATAACAAATTATTTCTTTGTTTAGAAGTAGGCTAATATAAATCTTCGAAAGAAATTATCAATATTGGCATAAATGAAAAGTTGATGTAAACATATGATACAAAAATATTTAGAATGTAATTATAAAAATGGTTGTATATTAAGGATTACCATTTCAATTAAATTGTGGTGTAGATATAAAAAAGTGTAGTGTGAATATAATTAGCCATAAAGAAATAAGCATATATATTTGAGACATCCAACAAAAACAAAAAAAAAAAAAGAATCTTATATACGTGAGACAAAGTGAGTATATGTTGTACCATAGAGAGCAACATGATGTTGTATCCACGTTGGAGTGTTTCTCATATAAGGGAAAACTAAGTGATATACGTACACAGAAATCACCACAAGAGATTGAACATTGGACAAAAAATCAAGGTTTGAACGTGAGAGATCATTCTAAGAACTTAACTCACAAGGAAAACTCAAAAATGTATGAAATATATATGAAACAACAAAACACATGTAAGGAATCACAAACATAAACGGTCTCCAACTCAGTATATATTATCAACGACGAGAAAACAACTCCTCAATTAGACGAGCAACTTATGGAGATTTTGGCACTTGTGGTACTATCGGCTTAGAAAGTTCAGGCTGCTTTGGGACTTCTGGATTTGGTAGAATCGGCGTTTCAGTTTTTGGAATTGTGGGCAGTTCCGGTTTTGGCATTGTTGGCAACTCTGGCTTTAGTAGTGGAGGCAACTCTGGGAGCTCTGGCTTTGGCAATGGTGGAAGTTCAAGTTTGGGCAATGTTGGCACTTCAGGTTTTGGGATTGTCGGGGCATCAAGTTTTGGCAACTCTGGCTTTGGAGGAAGCTCTGGCTTCTGTAGAGTTGGCACTTCGGGTTTTGGTACTGTGGGTAACTCTGGTTTGGGTAATTCAGGTTTTGGTGGGAGCTCTGGCTTTGACAATGTTGGGATGTTAGGTTTTGGCAACGTCAGCACTTCAGGCTTAGGCAGGGTTGGTACTTCAAGTTTTGGCGGGAGCTCTGGCTTTGGCAGTGTTGGAACTTCCAATAGACGTCTTGCTTCAATTACAATCCAATTTCCACTTGCCAATAGCAATGTCACCAACAAGAACAAGAAAAGAGAGGTGTGCTTATTACAAGCCATCGATCAAGCAAATATCTAGTTATTGAAGAGCATTTTCTAGCAAAATAGTTTATCTCAACCTGATTTATGAATGAGTATTCTTGTGATGAAGTTTATATGGACATGGGGTGTGGAGAAACAACAAAAGAAATGGTTTGGTTGGTGGGAAAAAGTGTGTGTTAGCAACATCTCAATGGTTTTCCTTCCAATTTGCTAGCTATCTATCCATTCACATCCCAACCAGCTAATTTTCCAAGCATAATTAAGTTGGCTCCATTTGGATCTAAACAGATGAGATTTGTTATAATTTGTCATTTGTTGGACAATTGACTTAAATACACTAGCCATTTAAATTAATTAAGTTGAGGTAGATACAAAAATATCTTTTGAATCTCGGGGAAATGCGTGCATTTGATCTCCAAAATAATAATAAATACATAATAATAGAAAAAAATAAATACACACATATATAATAAATAAATAAAAATAAAAAATGAAGACGGCCATCGCCTTGCAAGGATTTAAGTTCAGCTTGACTTTAGAGGCTGAGGATGACTTTGATCATCAACCTCTTGTTGAATAAATAATATACTACTTTTTGTATAATGTCACGTTGGTAATGAAAAAAGTATTATTATGTCAATTGTCATGTCTCAAAATTTGAAGGACCTTTTCCCGACTCGGATTGGGAGGAAAATTTCAACTTGTGAATTGACGAATCCATATTACCAAGTACTAAAATGTCACAACATACAATAGCAATTAGTTTCTCTAAGAGCTTGTTTGATTTTCATTATTTGTCTAAATTTAGGGAAATTATAATGAGGAGAGAGATAGTATGTTTATTGAAAATATAAAAATGTTTGAAATATGTTGTTGTAGTTGAGTAATTGTCAAATCAAATATCAAATTAATAGTAGGTAAAATTATAATTCTGAAGAATAATAAGAAATAATAAGAATCAAACAACCTCTAAGTTCTTTTACTTTGATGCACGCCACGTGTATTTTATCAATACATGCCACATGGGATAGGAGATTTTGTAACAAAACCTCCATGAGGTGCTTGAACATAACCGGAGTAATAATATCTTTGTGGATATGCATCTCATGTTAGCCTTCAATTTTTTTCTCATTCTATTTCAAATTTGAATTTAGTCAAACAAATTACATCCACATATCTTATATAAGACACATTATACTATACTGCATATATATCCATCATTCAACTTGACATTCTCCCTCTTATTTCAAATTTGAATTTGGTTAAACAAATTATATCCACATATCATATAAAGCCTATTATATATATTGCACATATCTCCATCATTTAATTCAAGTCATTCTCTCTCTTATTTCAACAAAAAATAAGAAAAATAAGTTTGCAAACGGCAGTTTTCAACTAATTTCTCTTTCAATTTGAGAAAACTTCACCAACAAAGAGAGCGTCCACCTAATTTACAATGATAAATTAATTATTTATTTTAAGAAGAATATATCTTTTATTAGCTTGCATATATATAGAAACAAAATGGTGTTCAATTCTTATTATAATAATTCTCTAAATATAATAACATCAAATGAGTAGTGAAATTAAATGAATTTTTAAAATATATGATTATTTAAAATTGAGTAATTATCAAGTCAAATTGTTGAATTATAATGTGAATCAAATGCCCTTAAACGAGTTTGTCACGCTCCCGCTAACTTTACAATATTTCCGAATATCTTAGGGAAATTTACAAATTCGGTAGCGGAAGCTTTTATTCAAATAACGGGGACGAGACGTGCGAAACAATCCAATTTATCTTATCTTACTGAGTTTAATAGATAAAGATAATTTCATAAGTTAACAAATCGTTAACCTTTTAAAGAAATATTAAAGTTAGGTTTTTCAAGAAATATGAAAACACAAGAAGTTGTATTAATAAACATATTTCATTGATTACCAAGGTGGGTCAAATCATTATAAAACTTTTACAATGAAAAGTAATATTCAAATTAATAGAAAGACTATAACTCATTATTTTCTTATATGTTATAAGATGTAAAAACATATATATTATAGGGATGGGAATAAAAGTACTAAATTCGTGATAGTTTCAAGAACAGGTTTACACCACATGCACAACTCTACTCCCGTTCGCGAGCACGATCCAACATCCAACTTGCCCTGCCTTTCAATTGTTATAACTCCAATATCTACAAAAATTGTAATAAGTGGGGAGTGAGTACAACGTACTCAGTGGATAACATAATCCTTTGATTCACCTTTCGTTTAGGAAACTCATTTACAAGAAAATACATTGCATGTACAAAGTTTTTCAATACACAAAAGGGCCCTATCGCTAGTTAAACTACTACCCGTGGTGCGCGCCAGATTCAATTCAATTAAGTGGATCTACAATGAACCTCGGTAGACCCATACCGAGATTCCAATTCAAAAAAAAATGCACACTAATCTCCCATATTCCGGGATCATTGAATAGGTCATAGTGCAGGAAACAAATCAGAATGACCAAGACCACACAGTAAGGCCATACTATCACAAAGCAAATCAAGACGGGTAGAGCATTAACTAGCGATACAAATGCAATAAACAAATCTTTCTTTCAATAATAATGCATTCAAATCCATATTTGTCTCATCAAAACCATCAATCAAATATACACTTATCTTATCAAAACTTTATGCATGTAGAAAAGGAATCAAAGCATTAGGTTACCCACCTCAAATATTCTTCGAATAATCCACGTGAAGAAGTATCTTTAAAACCTTGATATTCCCCAATTAAAGCTATCTTTCAAGCTATAATCCTTCCATATATGGTAAGGGACTCTTTTCAAAGGACAAATAAGTATTTTGGCGGGTTTTTATTGGTTTTCTCCTTCCCTTGGCCAAGTTGGACGAATTTTGGAGTTCGGGAGAGAAAAAGGGAAATGGGTTTGAGAGAAAAATGAAATCCTAGCTTCCTATATATAATAGTTAGGATTT
>CAVNYN010225007.1:0-40429 GCA_963692815.1 Nyctanthes arbor-tristis
CAAAAATGAAAGGTTGTGGGCCATTTGCAAAGGGAAGGCAAAGGTTAGGGACCATTTGCGTAATTAAGATACACACACACACACACACTCTCTCTCTCTCTCTCTCTCTCTAGAAGAACACTTCAATCACTCACACATGCAACTTTGTGAATTGTGATATCATATCAGTTTGGTTTAGATTTCATCATTTTTTTATTTAGATAGTTTAGTTTAGGTTTCAAATTTTGAAGTTCGGTGAAAGTAAAAATTAGTGAAATTGTTCAGAAAATAAAATGATTTAAACTTTGGAAGAAATATGGTCCCTATTTGTGACGCATATTAGCCAATTTTGTTGTACCACAAGCAATTTGAGTTGCTCCATTTTCTTTGTTATTATTAAAGTATTTCAACATATTTGCTTATAATATCGCAAACAAAGTATGTATTAGTTACTAGTATATGTACATGATTGAAAATGTTCTAGAGTCCATGGTTATTTGCACTATAAAATCAATTTTATGACACGACCCAATTAAAAACCATCATTTTTCTCCTTATTGCCACATATTCTTGCCATACTCTGCCACCTCATTCTGTTGATTCCATTATGGAACCAACAGTTGGTTTTAGAAGAAAACTCACACCGTTGTTTTTTTTAAATTATATTATAAGTGGTTAGATCCTCGTGTTTCAAGCAAGAGGTCGCCAGTTCAAACCACCAGGCCTCTCTGTGAATTACCCTCTCCTCCTTATATCAAGGCCAAAAAGAGGGGAAGTTCTATTAATGGACTAATATGGTCTCTATTTTCTTTAATTAATTAATAAAATTTGTATGAATATTCACGTCTTAGTAAGTTTCCTTTTAGCATTTTCCTCTCGATAAGAATAAGACAACTTGTGACAAGGTATTTAGATCGGAAGAGCTCAATCGGTAGGGGTAGTCTTTTTTGTTTTACCTTCACAGCCAAATTAATCAATACCCATAGAGAGTATCAATTCTTTTTTACTTCCATCACCACCAATATCGGTCCATGTCTTGAATTGTGACTTAAACCCACATCAAATATGCTGTTAAGAATGTGCCTTACTAGATTATATATCCTTGGTTTATTAAATGCTGTCGTTAGTATTTTAAGATGTGCCGGAATTTTTTTTATTTTCTATTATTTGTCAAAAATTTATTTCGAACTTTAATTTGTTAAGCTTAGACGAGATTCAGTCTAGGAGGATGAGTAATTTTCTTGGTTTACTAAAATTATATATACCATAAACTTAGGTTAAATTTTGATGAAAAAACTTTTTCTACCCAAGTAAGGAAATTTACCTGGTATTAAAATTCTAATTCTTTCTTTATTGTGTTAGATTTCTCTCATATAATAGTTTCCTTGTATATATATGTGAAGTGTTTGTGACGTGAAAGAAAGACCGGCACAAGTTCACAGCTTAAAAAGTACTTCTCCCGTTCTTATTACTAAAATTCTTACATATACATTGCACAGAATCTAAAAGTAACAATAATAGTAGTAATTTTAGAGAGACATATTTATTTAGCATGAAAAAGTGACATATTTAGTTATCAACCATATATTGAATAATTGTAGGCCTTCAAATTCACCACTTGCATATAAACAACTAATTCATATTTGTCAACTAATAAATATCAGTTATTCATATCATATAAATATATCTACCTAAAATTACTCTAATAATAAATATCAATGAATTTTTATATAAAAATTTAATAAATTATTAATACAGCTAATTGAGTCATATATTAGCATTATGAGACAAATTTTTATAACCATTCTATCATATTTTAATTTATTTGTCAGTAATACTTTTTATACCTGTTAATTCTTTTTTGTTTTCTTTTCTTTTCTTTTCTTTTTTTATACATTGGATATAGGGAAAGGGAGGGAAATCAATATCAGTTATTTATGACAGATAAACATGTCTCCATATAATTAGTCTAATAACAAATGTCAATGAATTTTTATACAAAAATTTCATATAAATTATTAATATAGCTAGTTGAGTCATATTAACATTATGAGACATAAGTTCTTATAACTATTCTATTATATTTGAATTTATTTGTTGGTAACACTTTTTGTACTAGTTAATTCTTTTTTTTTTTTATGATACATCAATTATAGGGAAGGAGAGGGGTATGTGTATTCCAACCCAGAACTTTCTGTCTAAAATGTGAGAAACGTAACCAACGTAACGCCTGTTTGAATTATAGCACCAGTTAATTATGCATGTATAAATAAAAATTAATTAAGGTGGTTCAATAAAAGTAAAATGTTTAAAAATCGTTGAACAAATATTACAATGTAACTATATTAACATTCAGTCTATCTCTCAAATAAATAATTCAACTTCAAATACAGTAAGACCATATTTAAAACGACAAACTGAAATTTTTGTTTCACGTGAAATTATCAAAAAGTTCCAATTTATATTATAGAATAAGTAAATTAGAGTATCATAGTTTTAAAAAAATCAATTTGATTATTGCACTACAGTAACCATATAAAAATTTCGATTTAAAAATCATTAAAAATTGAAATTTAGAATAAGGTTATATATTTTTAGAAATTTATTCGTTTAGAAACGTACTATGTATGTGTTTTTGAATTATAAAGATTACTATTTATTTTTTTTTGAAATAAAACTCCCAATTAATCTCGTGTTCGATTTGATAAGTGACAAATCTTTAATTCAAAAAAGTAGGCAAAAAAATTCTATGAATTGATGATTGGATATGAGTTAATAAAAGAAAAATGAATATCATTTAATAAATTAGCATAATAATTTTCAAAAAAAGAATAAAAAATAGGAAAAAATAATTAAATGATATCACCAAAAATTTTAAAGAGTCAGAAAATGAGTAGGAAAATCCATCATTCTCTTTATATATACATATATATATATAGATTATTGACGCTAAAATCAAAGGAATTGATTTTATAGTTTCTTTTGTGTGTTTTACACAGTATTTGACTATCAATTAAAAACATTTCAAATATAATTTAAATTTAAATTTTTGGATACATGACAACACAACATTTAACTACATATTTGATTTGACTTGAACTCTTACATCATTTTAATCACTACCTCCACATGGCACAATCAAATATCGATACCTATACAAAATTTAAATTTTAAATCCATTTATAAATCCACCCATTTATAATTGGTTACTTAGTGTTTTCGAGATTTCACTATTAACTCTTCTATCAACTCTTTACTCTTTAATTTTTAGTGGATTTGTTTGTCCCATGGTCTATGTACCTGTAGTTTTTTCCCATTTGGATTTTCACATTGGTGTTAGTTTACTCTCTGCATTTTATCTAGTAATATCTAGATTGACGTTAAAAATATGACAATAGTTTAATAACTAGGTGAGACAAATCTTAGGCTTTCTATAGAGCCAAATCTAGTTCTAGAGTTTAGAACTAGATCTAGTCATGCACCCGCACATGATAATTGTACGGCCGCACCAGGCCCTGCGGCTCCATCAAACTACCCATGCGGCCTGATGTGGCCCCACAGGTCATTACTTGCGGCCAGATGGACAGATCCATGCGGTCGAATGAGCATATCTGATTTTAAACTTTAAAACCAAATCTGATTCTATAGTAAGCCTGAAACAAATCCTAAATAAGTACTAGTCTAGAGTCCGCATTCTTTTACTGTTCACCTCTCAAACTACCATGATTTAGTCCCACAAGTGCACTCAGCCATGTACAAGGGCGGAGCCAAAGGGGGGCATGGGGGGCGATCGCCAATGCAACATCTGACGCAGCAGTAGAGGTCGCTCCTACAAAACTAGAAAGTTTTTCTCTAAAATTCGAAGCCAAGTACAGCCAAATTGCATAAAAATGCTGGGTGAAGAAGAAGGGTTTAAAGGGGGAGGAGGATGGATTAAAAAAGTTGAAGGCTTATTCCGATATTTTTTGAAGCCCAATGATCTATCTCAACCCATTTATTTAGTAGCCCAATTTCTTGATTCTACTTTGCCCAAATATATCATTTCTCAACCCAATTTTCTCTTATTACATTTCATTTGAATTTCACGTGGGAACAAAGATAAAGGAACCCAACGAGGCAATTACCCAATTTCAAATTCCAAAATTTGGGCCAAGGAAAAAATATCATGGAAAAATATGGGACTTTTATTTTCTTTTTCCTTTTCCATTTCTTGAACTTTGTTTATTTGAACCTTAATTCGCTTCTTTTCACTACAATGGTCGACTCACAGAGAGTTTCAAGTTTCTTTTTCTTTTTTTTTTTCTCCCTTGAACGTCAAAGAGATACGTCAATATTAGTTGTGGATTACTGGATTTAATTTGTGATTACATGTCTAGGTGATTATTTCAGTTCCTTTTTGTGTGCTATGGGTATATCTGCCTTAGTTTTGTAACATGTAAGAGGACAATTCTTGAAAGCTAAATTAGAAGTCCCTATTCCTTTTATATTCCTTAGTTGGATATCCCTTAGTTTTATGGTTATGGTGTGTATGAGATGAGGAACTAATAAGCAACAAGTTTCAGCAAAGGGTCACTATATGTTACTTTGGTATATAAAGATTAAAATATTAACATTCAAAGGGAGAGTCTCTAAGCGCAAGGAGATTTAAATTATCGTACTTTTTATTAGGTATAGATGTATTATATTTTACCTTTATCTACTTGAACTGGTATATTTTCTAGGTTCGATTTTGCATGTAATACACAATATGAAGTGTAAATGTTGATATATAAAATTATTAGCAATTAAGTTTCGTAGTATAAATGTACGCTTATCGTTTCGCCCTCACAAAAACAAATTTCTGGCTACGACACTGGCCATGTATATAAAAAACTTCGTGTATATATATATATATATATGCACATATACATGTGCGTGTAAAGTGAAATTAAACAGAGAGAGAAATACACCAAAATAACACAGAGATGGTGAACTTAGTAGCAGCAGAGAAGTCACTTTTGCATGGAATGGTGAAAATGGCTGCGATTCGGCTTCACACTGTAGAAATCGAACCAGACACCATTAGGACCTCCGAAACCATCAAGAAATCGAACCAGGCACCGTTAGGACCTCTGAAACCATCAAAAAGTAGAAAAAATTCCGCGATGTATCTTACCAAGTGATTAAACCGAAATCTAATAAACCGGCTGTGGTTCTCATCCATGGCTTTGCAACATATGGTATTATTGAAATTTCAATCTTGTTAAGAGGAGTAGTGGCACGCCCCGTCTCAGGTCATCCTACTAGACATGACATGTGACGTGCGCCAACAAGTGGCGGAGCCAGCTTTTTGGGTCTGGGTATTCACAAAATAAAAGAAAAAATAACTGAAAAAACCGAAGGAAAATGATAATTTTCATTTCTTCTTTTTATCCCTTTTGAAACATATTGTTGATGGTTTTTAAAATTCATTGATAAAGTTAATGTCATTTTTATATAGTCTTACCCTTTTCATAATATTTGATCGTCAAAATTAAAAGAAACTGACTTTTACTAACTTACAACATAAATAATATGAATGTGTTTAAAAACAATTTAGACTATTTTAAAATTAGGTTTAATTTTGATTTTGTCAATGATAACAATTTAAACTACTTTAAAGTTATTTTTCGGAGATAATGGCCAACAAAATGACATCACATGACAAAAATTTGATTCAACATAATTTTAAACCAATTAACATAGTTGCGGTGATTAATAACTTTAATTTCTTATTTAAGAAATTTTAAATATTGTTTATTTTAATTTTAATAAGTAATTAAAAATTATATGTTTCAATATTCACGTATTATCGAAAAAAGGCTTTTCAAAAGCAAATAATGATACATATATACCCAAAAGAAAAATAAAATAAAAAAGAAATAAAAAAGCATGAAACATAAATCAATTACAATTTACAACAATTCATTGAAAAAAAAAATAGAAACAATTCATTGAAAAAAAAAATAGTATGAAAAGGGAGATAATGAGAATATTGTCAAAAAGGAAGATAACGGACAAAAAAATAAAGAAAATAAATAAGGAAAGAGAGAGAGATAGAGGTGGGATGGGATACTGGGATGCTACAGACTACCAACGTAGCAAATAATAATTATTGAAGAGAGGAAGTCAAAGATGCCAAAATCTTGGGCTTTGGGCAGTCTTATCCGGTGCTCCTTTCTCTTCCATCTTCTTCGACGCTGCGAAAATATTTCTGCAGAAAACTCAAAGTTTCACCTGAAACTCAAAAAACATTAAAAAAAAAAAAAAAAATTGTGGAAAAGTTGGGTATGCACGTGCATACACGTGCATTCCGTAGCTCCACCCCTAGCTCTAACGATAAATACTAGTTTAACCTAGACTCACCATCACGACAAACTAAAGTTTGTCTTGAAACTATATAAATTTTTAGACATAAATGATTTTATAAAAGTTTTGACAAAGCTGTAAATTGGACTTATCCGAAAATATAAACCACCTCATCTAAACAAATCGTATAAAATAATATAAATATTTTTTCCTTTAATAAATTAACCAGGTACCGAGAAGTAAAATCAAATCACCTTTCAACATATTTAAATTCAAAACAATCATTAACACTAAATACATATCGAGAAATATAATCACATTGAATTTAAATAATCTGGAACCAATGACTTATGAGAATAAATTTCTAACTATGATCAAACACATATATTAAAAAAGTAACGAGAATATTAAGTGAATACAATACATTACTGATAACTCATAACTCCACAGACAATCCAATATGTGGCTCATTATGAGATTCATGAAATTTCCACTAAAACATACTCACTTCCATAACTTCTTCTCATACAGGAAGATGTTGAACTTGATACCATAGACTTAGTTGCCAATGAGTTATGCCACTATGATTTATAACTTTTATAAAATGAGTGAAATTCTAAAAATGGATATGCATGTGAAGAAATTTCAAAAATTTTTAGAAAACATGTTATGCAATTCTTTGAACTTTGAGAAAATACATAATGCAACTCTCTAATGAAAAGACCTTTTCGCTCTGATACCACTTGACACGCCCCGTCCTAGACTATTCTATTAGACCTGACACATAGCGTGCGTCGATGATAGATACTAGCCTGACCTAGACCGACCGTCAAGGCAAACTGAAACCTTGACTTTAAAGTATATAAACTTTTGGACTAAAATAATTTTATAAAAATTTTGATAGAATTTCTCCCAGTAAAATAGATTTATCTAACTTGAAAATATGTCAACTCATCCTAACAAATCATATGAATTGAAGTAAATATGTCTTTTCCATCAATAACGTAATTTATCCCCAAGATATAAAATTGAAATACTTTCCAATACATTTAAATTCAAAACAATCACTAATATCAAAATGCATATAAAGAAATAAAATTATGCAAAGTTTGAAATAATAACTTATGAAAACTAATTTCCAATTATGATTAACGAATATGTTAAAAGTGTAATGAAAATATTAAATTAATGTAATACAATGGTGGTTGAGAACTTTACATGCAAGCCGATAGATGCTCAAGCTCGATCCTCTCTATTAGAAAAACTTTAGAAAATATATGAGCTTGTAACTCAGTGAGTGGATAAGTTCGCAAATACATATAAACTACTTTTTCATATTATTTATTTCTAAAAATATATCGATCTTTATCATACATAGATACAACTTAAAAACCGATAGTTATAAAAATGTTTTGCAAACATTTTCTAAGTTTGGAATATGAGTTTAAATAATACTAAAATTGCATATCATGATAATAGTGCTGAAATTATTTAAGTACAAGATAATAACATTTTGTTAAGGATACTGTAACTGAGTTTAAAACTGATATATGAATCAATACGTTAATTGTAACTGAGTTCTGAAAACTAAAATCTGAGTAGCTAGCTGAAAATTAAGATAATATTGATAGCTGAAAAATTCACACCAAAAGTACCGATGAGCTGTAACACACATACACAGAGTAATTTCGATGTATAAGGCATACTACTCAGAATTGAGTGATATTGATAATTGAGTAACTGAATAACTGGTCATACACGCGCAGAGTAAACATTAAAGACTAATACCACTATACACGGCCTAAAGCCTCTGTGTACATGACGATGGGTCCCAATGACATGAATATAACTAGTCTAACACCGTGGAACAAATCACACAGGTACAGAGCAGGTAAAATCACTAAAGCTATAGTCTAACACTGTGGAATAAATCACATCAGTGCAGAGCAGGTAAAGTTCACATAAGTACTTTCATGATCTTGAAAATAATTCTTACACTATACTTTTTCTCAAAAATCTTATATAACATAATATAATATTTTTTATGAAAATTCTTAACGTGATAAGATAACTATTTCCTTTTTGAAATCACATTCTAAAGATAATAACATTTTTAAATATTTTATGAATTTCATATATTACAAAAATAATAAAGAAATCATGTTTGATTTTTAGAAAATGAAACATTTAATATGCTGAAATGAAAACATGCTTAATATTTGGAAAAATATTTTTCCACTCACAGAATTGAAGATCGTAGCTAGCTCGGCTGGCATGCCTTTCCAGCCGACTCATCATCACCTAGAATCATAACGTAATAAATCTAATTTAATATCCAATGTCCTTGTCCAGACAAGAAATATATTCCCACTTTAGCACTTAGAATCAAACTCACTTTTCATATTAAATTCCAGTCATTCAATTGTTGCCTATATAATTTCCAACTGTATATCCTTTCCACTCAAAATTTTGTGATATCATATGTTGAATACCCAATAGTATCTCATCTAAAATAAATTCATCAAAAATACAATCTCAATTTACTTATTTCACTTAATTGCTCACAACTTGATAATCCAACACATGTATTAACACATAAAGTTCTTTATGTCATGGACCATTTCTTTTATTTTCTTTAAGTTCACTTATTTCATTAATAAGTCATATCCTCATTATCTTACATTTACATATCAAATCATACTTCCACAATAACTTTTGAAATACATCATGTTATCATGTCGTAAAGTGTCTAATAATATTTACCAAATAAACTTAGCCATATAATAAAATTTTCTTTAAATTTTGTCGTCAAAATTTACACAATATCAATATCTTAATTAATCACAATAAATTCTATTCCAACTTACCTTTATACGTTATTTTCAATATGTAACGTTCACAAACGATTCTATTATTTCGACTTTCCCATTTATCCATTTTATCTATCTCAATTTCACGGTTCCTTCCGTTCCCAGCGTCTGCTTCTCTTTTCTTCTCAATGCAAGACAAAGAAACATGTATATATTATGTGCTAATTGCACTCATGATCCTTCAACTTTCTTGCTTGCTATAAGTTAGTCCTTAACAATATTGTTTGTTCATAAGTCCTTCAACATTTAATTCTTTCACTTAAAACCGTTGATGAATTTAATTTTGATCCAATAATTTAATTTTGACTTGACTATTTCACTTTTGACTTTGGTTATAAAATAAAATAGTATTAATTAGCAATATTTGGGTTCTAACAAATAGTCAAACGCTTATATATATATGTTAGTTAAAGTTTTCATATTTATTTGATGAGGGATTTCTCTCTTGTAGGTATTTTCACCTGGCAATTCTAGGTGGTTCCTTGGCAAACAAGCACTCTGTTTATGTGCCGGACCTCTTTTTTTTGGCGGCTCCACCACGGCCAGTATGGAAAGATCACTTACTTTTCAGGCGGAATGTGTGATGAAGGCACTAAGGAAGCTGGGAATTGAGAAATGCTCTAGTGTTGTAGGGTTCAGCTATGGTGACATGGTGGCCTTCAAGATGGCGGAGATGCAACCGGAATTCGAGGAGGCTGTGGTGGTTACCGGCTCCATCCCGGCCATGAGTATGTCTGCTTCTGTAAGAAATGAAATACTTGAAAGCTAGGGATTTTCTTAGTTTTTGTTACCTAATAACTTGAAGGGATGTAAGACACTTTTCAAAGTTGGTTTTCTCAAGAAACTTTGGCTTCCCGATCGTCTTTACAAGGACTTCCTCGAGGTAATTAGCCAATATGAATTCTAAAGGTAGTGCTGTTTTTTTTTTTTTTTTTCAAAAATGCTAAAAGCAACTTTTAAAATATAACAACGGATTTTGAACTTGTCTCGAGTGATTTTGCGAAAGTGCTTAGAAATAAGCTCATTTTTTTTTAAACCCTCAGAAAATTAGAAGTTACTTGAAAGAAGTCTGTTTACCTGAGTTGTGTGTTTGAGTAGGCATATTTTTCGAGTTGAGATCTTGTTCATTACATTTAACATTGAATTTTTGAATGCTTGAGTGATTTTGTCAATAGAAATAAGTTGATTTTTCAGTAAAGCACTTGTAGAAAATATAGAAGATACTAGAAATCGTGTCTGAGTACTCACATACTTTTTGTGTTAAATCTCATCGACACATTTTCATGAATTTATAACCTTACATAGAGAGGGGGAAAAGAAAAAGAATCAATTTGTGTGAATGGCATTGTTAAGGATGAATACACTTTATATGGTACATTAGCTACCATTAGCGGGACGGGTTTTGGGTAGATAGCAATCAGGAATTAGGAAATACTAAACAGAAAAAATGGATATATGTATTTTAGCTCAAGGTCTTGAGACCGGACTGGATATACTAGTTTGACTGGAAAACCGGAAACCAGTTGGAAAATCATTCCAGTTCACTAAAAAACCGGTCACTTAAGAAGTCGACTAGAAATCAGGGGATAAAAACCGGTTAAACCGGTAAAAAATCAGGAACCCTGGTTAAACAGGTAAAACCTGAAAAAATTAAATTTTTACAAATAAATTGTCTAAAATTTATTTTTTTATTATTTAATTAATTATAAACATAATACCAGTTTGATCTCAGTTCAATCCCTATTCGATCATTTGACTCTTAAACTGTTGCTTTTTCCATTTCATAACCGGTCCTGTTTTCTGTATGTTGATTTACCTGTATATGTGTGGATTGATATTGATGGCGATAATAATTACAAAAATATTATATGAAAGTTAAATTGAATTAGATCTGTTATTACAATATAAACTTTGTTAACAAATGCATGATAGCCTTAGTAGGAACATAAAATGTTTTACATATCTTATTAGAGAAAGGGGAAAAAACTCAAAAGTTTCTAGTTACTAAGATGAGTTTTGTATTTATTTATTGATAATTAAAATTAACAGGTGATGTTTAACAATAGGAAGGAGCGAGCTGAATCGCTAAAATGCCTCGATGTAAGTAACAATAATATCACCACCCCAAAATTTCCACAGGTACGTGTTATTTGTCCAAAACATCATCAACCTCATAAAACGAATCACGTGGGATGTATTAACCATTTTCACATGTTGATTTGTGCATTTTAATTAGGAGTTGTGCTATTTGAACAAATACATATACAAAAAATCTAACAAAATTGATATATGACACAATCTTTTTTCACTACATCACATCACTTTTACATCAACACTTATCTTATAACTCACATGTCAATTTTGTCACCTTTTTTATCCCTCTCTTTGCCTAACTAGAATTTTCCTTTAATTAGCGGATAATACACCTTTGGCCTTGGAAAAGGATAGAATTTTCAAAGTTGAACTTGCTTCCAACGTGAAAGAGTGAGTACTTAATTTCATGGTTCAACTTAAGCACAGACAGCTCGGAAATAAATCTACATTTTGAAGGCATAAAGAACACCGGTCACCTAGTTCACATAGAGCGTCCATTTGTCTACAATAGGTGTCTCACGAAGTTCCTTGCTTCCCTTCAAGTCGACGTTATCAAGCCCAAAAATGAAGTTGAACAAAAATGCTAAGTTCAAAAGTTTTTAGTTACCCATAAATGCTATCAAAAGGTTTAAGCAAAAAAGGGGGAAAACGCAGAGAAAGCACATTCATATAGAACAATATTATTTATCTAGACTAGATACTAATTGTCATTTTTTTATTGGTTGACGAATAAAAAAATGATGCCAATTATTTATGCATTTCCACCCATCTCCCAATGTAATGATGTCAATTAGACTGGAGACTATATAAACAACATCATTCCACTGGTCCTGATCTTCCACTATATATCAAAGGGGATATCTTGCTAGAAGTATATGTGACAAGAGATTATTAGACAACTGACATGTGAGTTATCCCACGTCTGGCAAGAAATCGTTTTTTTTACTTCTTACACCCCTATATGTGACCATTCCTAAAGGTTCTCTAAAACCTCGGATACATAATCTTCTGTATATGTTGCAAATAGAGATGGCAAAAATTTGAGCCAATCCTGCCGGACTAAGGTTTACCATGTCAAAGCTTTGCTTGGACTTGCCGACTGCAATATTTTTAGGGTGATTTGCTAATTTTATCTTTAACCTTTAAATCTCGACAAGGAAGTCTCCAATTTTTGCACTCGTTTCCACTTTCATCTAAATACTTATATATGAGTAATGATAAATTTTCATATTAGTTTACTAATGAATTTACTGACTGTGTATTAATAAGAAAGGTAAAACTGTCAATTAAGACATTTAAATAATTTGAGCTTTAGATAATTTACGGTTAAAATTATAAAATGGTGAACTAATCAGTAAACCAATAGCTAAGTGTAGCATTACTCTACATATATTCAGTCATTAAAATATAAAGGTTCATTTGACAGCGATTTAAATGGAAATACTATTATTTATAATTGAAATTAAATTTTAAATTTATGTCACATGATAATACAAAAAAAAAAAAAAAACATTTTCATAGGAAGGCGTGTATAATAATAAAATTTTAAATTAAGTGTCACATAACTATTTTGTCATTAAATATAAGCATTTGGATGTTGGTGCAAATTTCACAAGTCAAGCTTTGCTTGGACTTGCTTATTGCGATATCTTGAGGGTGATCAGCGTAATTTCGTCTTCAACTTTTAAATCTAGACGAGTAAGTCTTCAACCTTTACATTCATTTTAACTTTCATCCAAATGCATATATATTCAATTATTAAAATGTTAAGGTTCATTTGATAACGATTTAAATAGAACTAAATTTTGAATTTACACATGAAAATATAGAAAAAATGATATCTGTGCAGGAAAATGACACGTGTGTATAATGATAAAATGTTAAATTGATTGTCTGAGGGATGAAGACATTGATCTCATCCCTTGATCGTGTTCTAGAATGTGTGGCTTTTGTTTGCTGAACGCTGCTGAAGGGAGATTCTGCTACCGTCGGTTTAATTTTTATTGCTTTTGGGCTCTGAGAACAGACTGTTTTGGGCCTGGGTTGACTAGTATGCTCTTCAGAGCCTTTTGCCTTGGATTTTTAATATTTTTTATTTTCTTTTCGGCCTTTGGGCCTTGAGTCTGTCTGGCCTTAGTCCGAGGCCGGTGTCATGTACCATTTATCTTAGAATGAAATGAATTTTCTTTAAAGAAAATATATATTACATTTCCTTAAAAAAATGATAAAATGTTAAATTAAGTTTCACATGACTATTTTATCATTAAATATATGTATTTGGATGTAATTGCAACTTCCATAAAGGTTTAGAGTGCAAATTTCGCAAGTCAACTTTGCTTGGACTTGCTTATTCCAATATTTTTACGGTGATTTTCGTAATTTCATCCTCAGCCATTAAACCCGGACGAGTAAGTCTCTTAACTTTTTCATTCATTTTCACTTCCACCCAAATTTCTTTTTTAGCTTTATGAAAAAACAAAAATTGATCAAAATATATTTAGAGCTTTTTTCTTTTTTAGCTTTATGAAAAAACAAAAATTTATCAAAATAATACCACCGCATATTCTCTATAAAAATATAAATTTTCACACTTTACAATAATCTTTCTTTACATTCACACAACACATTCTCCTATAATTCTATAATGATAAAGTTTTAAATTAAGATTCACATGATTGTTTTGTAATTAAATATATGCATTTGAATGTGTGTGCAAATTTCACAAAGGTTGAGAATGAAAGTACAAATGAATGCCAAGGTTTTAAGGTGATCTCTAGTACTGGACCACCCTTAAAACCGTAAAACCTATGAGGCCTAGGTTTAGGAATCGATTCCTGGGGCACGTGATTCCCTCAAGGAAATTTACAAAGTCTTATCCTCAATGAGGACAAAATTATCGTGTTAGACGTCATCACTTGCTCAAGTCGTACCAGAGATCGCCCTTAAAAACATAAAATCATAAGCCCAAGGATCGATCTCCAGAAGCACAATTCTCTCAAAGAAATTTACAAAACTTTGAGAGACCACCCACAAGAGTATGGTCCTCTCATTGTGTTGGACGCCACTGTGACTAGTAGCAGAGGGATACAGGGTCCTTTGGGGGCACTTGACCCGAGTGGCTCGATAGATTTTTTTTTTTTATTTAAGTTAGGAATTAAGAGTTTAAATGTCAGCTTCTCCCGCACTTAAATTTACTTCCCATATTTTCCATGTGCATATACCATTCTACGGATCCACAAACCCAACTAGAGACTTATATTATTGATTTGCTTTCTTGAAAAGAGTTTGGAGAATTGTAGTGTATTAGTGATGTTGCATATAAGTTGATTGCAACTAAAAAAGATAGAATATATCCATTACTTTACAAGTTTGTACTTTAGCATTAATTCTTCTAGTTGTCATTGTCAGTTTTGAAAGAGTATTTTCTAGGATGAACATTGCGAAAAGTCAATTGTGCAATTGAATAGGGGATTAATGGATGAGATCGGAAGAGCGTTTAGTTGCTTACATTGAAAATGATATATTTGACTGTTGAAAATAATGCCATCATAGGTGTTATCAAAATATGAAAACTCATAGAGAACAGTTGTAAAAACTTAGTGAAAGTTTAATGTAATTTTATATTGTATATCAACAAATTTTTTTGATAGTTAACATGTGACCCTATTAGATTTAGCTCCTGGCTCCACCACTGATCGTGACTACTTAGCACTTCGTTTGGACCACGAGCGTGAAAGTTTTTAGATACTGATTCTAATCTTCTCTATCCACAGGGAATAGGGATGGATTGCGTAACATTTGATTTATATTTTGTATCTCGTTATCTGTTCATTTTGTTTACATTTCATTAATTCACTGATGTTTGATGAAATCGGAAGCAAATATGAATTCTAGATTACTTTCTGAAATTTGGAAATTTCATACGCAAAAGATATTCCTCAAGGGACTTCTAACGTGGTATTATTATGTCAACGCCACATTAGCTTGGTTGCTAATGTAGTAATGTCATTTTATCAGTTTTTGTCATGTATTGATGACACGGCACTGACACATTAACACTCAAATTAATTTAGTGCTAACGTGTAGGGCTGGGCAACCGGTTAGTTGGTTTTAAAATGTTGCGAACGGAAAACCGAAACAGTTCACTGAAATCGAATTTTTGATTAGTTTTTTTCATTTAAAAACCGTTTGGTCGTTCGGTTAATCTAATTTTTTTGCTGACTCCTGTGACGTGGCAGTGACATGGTTGGGGATTTTATATACTTTAATACCAAAAGGATAAAAAGGATCTATTAACTTGTTGCATGAAACAATTAAAAATAATCATTTTTGCAAAGTATAAAAAATAATCATATGAATCCTTGTATTTGTAAAAATCTTTTGTTTTACGAAATATGGTAATTTCAACATTTTACCTCTAGAAGATTACTTTTTCTCTAATCATATAATACTCAAAGGGTAGTAATAGCATGATCAAAGAATAATCTTATCTAGCACAATTTGTACCATGTATTAGCACACATGTGGTAAAATATGATTAGTTAAATTAAATAGTTTACATGTGCTTACCTATTTTTAACTAAACTTATCATTTGACGCCATGCGTATTGTCACATAGATTAGTGTTTGATACCAGTAGTACTATATAACATTACTCATGATTAAAATCACCAATTTTTTTTTTTAATATTACAATGGATTGTAAATAAGGGAATCGAACTTTGATTAAGGTGTAGAACTCACTAGTATGTTATCAAACCAGATAGGTCTTAACATCAAAATCACCATTTGCTATAAAACATTTTGTATTTTGTATAATGATTTTTTACGAATAGAAGTTCCTTACTCGTCTATTTATTATGGGTCATATCAATTGCTTGATTGAATTAACCTACAATGACACACGCAAAAGTCAAAAGTTAATCTCAAGCCAGAAACTTTTTTAGTTTTGGATTGATAAACTTTTTGCTTTATTTTTTATGTCTGTATGTTCTTTGAACTTTTAATTAACAATAAGCTTAATTTCGCGCTAAGTAGCCGAAATGATATATTGCCGAATGGTGCTATTTACGTATTTAATTTAGTTATCATTTCTTTATTGACCATCAAATAAATTAGTCTTTCCGTGTATTTTTACACATTTACAATTCTCTTAATATGGTGATGTTAATGAAATTAAAGACCAACCTCTAATAAATGGCACCGCCCTATATGGCCGGTCCAAGCTTCTTAAATTGTCATGGCCTCCCCACCACCCCCACCCCCAACAAAAAAAAAAATCCCAATCTGTATTCAACACATTGTACGGTATTTCTATGGTTTTGCCCCAGTTTTACGTCCTCTTCTAAGAAATTTGATCATTATGTGTCATCTATCGGTGACTAAAGAAAAATTTCTAGTACTTTATGAGATTTCATACTCTTAGTCAGTAAAAAACTCACATATCAATTCCTAATTTTGCCACAAAAATATAATTGGTAGTCTTAGAGCTCATTTTCTATAGAGTTAAATAGAGCTTTAAAAGAGAATCCAACTACCAATCACAAAGTGTCACATGTGGTTTTCTAACTTGACTACACGTGATCGATAGTTGGTTTTATATGAGCACTTGTAGGAAGACGTGAATAAATCACATAAATAAGAAATATTCTTAGATTAGGTAGTGATTATATGAATATTTTTCAATAATCTAATAAAATTGTATCACACATACAATATCACTTATTGATATTAGATTTTCATATGTCCCTATAATTTTGAGTTCCATGTTACAAAATTCTATTGAACGCCATAGAAAAATTGAATTAACAAAGTGTCTGACAACTATTATATATTTAGTTAGATTATAATTTGTTACGTGAAATCATTTTATTAGTTGTTTTTTGTAAAAAGCAAACAATTTCGGTTTGAATTTTACTTTTTAATTTTTTTAAAAAAAATGAAACCAGTGAAATGATATCAGATAGCATATTATAATCCAGATTATAATTCAAAGTCTAACCAAATGCTTTCTTAGAGTAAAAGAAACTTTCTCTTCCACGTTGCGGACGCGGTATACGTCGGACCACATGTCACCGCATTCATGCATCTGTCCAGATAAAGACAGAAAAGAGCTACAACTCGCATTAAAATTAAAAATAGTCGACAAGATATCAACGTTTAAGTGTGTCGACCACGAGCACGTCAACGTCCACACATTGGCCAACTTGCTTATAAAACTCAAAAACAACGTTTTTTCGCCGTAAAAATTATGCTTTAATTAACATTATTAATTAATGAAATTTGGCTTATGCTTAAATTCTTGGTTTACTTGTTCATCTTCCCTTAATTTCCTCCAATGAGGATAAACAAGAATCATCTAAGTGCAACTTGACTTCCACATTTTTTATTTTACATCCAAAAATTTTGACAAAAACTGATAATAATTAGGATCATATTTATCGTATCACACAACAAATAAACTAGTATTTAATTTAGCTAGTCCCATGTAAGTTCTATGGGCAAAACAGCAAAAGAACAAATACGAAATGAAATAAAATTAAAATTAGAAAGGGCTAACTAATCTCGATGGCTGAAATTCATCGTAGGTTGATGAAAAATAATGAGTTAATTTGCCTTGTCTTTCCACTTGGAATGATCGTATCTGTTTTTACACCTCTTTTGTCCAATTTCTTCTCGATCCATTTCACCGTTTGTTCTTCATGATTGTTGTTTAAGGGTAAACTTGATCTATAAGTTTGAGTAACTTTGAACTTATTTTCAACAACTGCCGAAATGGTTTATATGAAATTAATTTCAACTCCCATATTTACAAGTCAATTCTTTTTCAAAATAAAATTTGATCAAACAAATTACCGTGGAACCTACATTCAATACAAAAATCTCAACCATTCATTTTCACAAAATCTATTTTTATTTTAAACCTCGACTTATATACCAACCAACATAAGAATATTGCATACTTTCACACACAATTTGCACAAAGATGATCTAATTGCAAGAGACTAGCGTTTAAGAAGTCATTCAAAGATGATAAGAATAAAGTTACCATTTGTATTATTAAACATACAAGCAAAAACAACCCATAAACCAACTTGCTTCATAATCCCAAGAAGAAAACAAATTTTATTCCTATAATTAGTGCTTAAGCATCATTAGTAATAATAACAATAATTATATATAATAATAATGGAGTCTAAATACACTTAATAATTAGTTTATTCCTCAACTTGTGTCTGGTCCCTTTCCTATCACTGCTTAAATGAGGAAAAGGTTAAAAAGGAGAATAATTCTACTCATAAACTTGAGTTTAACATCTGGTCTTAATCAGCCAATTGCGCGTAAAATTTGATTGGAGTTCGAAACAACTCAGTTCTATTGTACAATTCTTATCTTATCTTGGAGCAATTGGATGTATTTAACTGAATGTATTGAGAATCAAAGATGAATCCTTACATGATCCAAGAATTGATATTGGTTAAAATTCTTTATTACCAGGTTGAGTTATTTCTCGTAATTTGAGAAAATAAAAAAAAAAACCATGAAATTGAGACACTCTCACAATATTATCATATCATGAAGTTTCAATATTTCAAAATGAACCGGGAATGAAAAGACGGCAAAATTCACACTCGACAAGTGTTTATATGGGGTCAAAAGAATACCCTAGGAGCCTAAAATGAGAAAATAAATCAAAAATTTGCAAAACACACTATGAGATGAATACATGGACCGACTACATATTTAAAAAAAATATTTGGTTCCGTCCTACTAGCTCTGCTCTAAAAAGTTCGCCTAGGCAACGGCACCTAAGCTTGAGGCTTGGGCTCCACGCTTCGTCATGCTTTGCGCGTTATCACGCATTGATTATGCTTTTATCGCTCATTGTTACACTTATGCGCGTTTAAAATCAATGTTTGGCCTTAACGCTTTTCCACGCTTCACGTTTTCTAGAACACTGCCTATTAGTGCAAGTCGGTACTAGGACTGAGAGAGCCCACCATTGTGCACAATATGCATGTCAACAAATGACTCTAGAGGGGGATTACTCGTGCGACGCTAGTCAGACATTTTATTTTTGTAGAGATGATTTACCAAACAATTAGTTAAACTACCCAGTGTGTAACAATCGATCAAATTTGGGGACACGTCATATGATCGGACACGTCACATGGGGAATTACAACTATACTGCTACATTGATGCACGACACATGACTATATGGTATATTATATAGTACCATACATATAATTTTATATCATTTTTACCAACTATCCCCTATCTCTTTTCTCAAATATGGGGGAAGTGAAACCCTCTTCACTTTCGGGAAGGCCAAATTTACACTTATACCATTATTTATTTGAGTTATTTCACTCTAAGTCCCCACCATTTTATTTTTGTATCAATTTTGTTCTCATTCTTTTTTGGGCCTACTAAGTGCCTAACTTTTCAATTATTATCGTATTATATCCTCAATATTACATTACGTCCCCAACCATTCAATTTTCACTATTAACCCCTATCAAAATGATTATTATACCCTAATTCTTTATTTCCACTATAGGTCCTCAACCTTTTAATTCTTATATAATGTTGTCCTATTATTTATTGAGCGTGTAGAAGCCCGACTTTTTATTTTTTTCTCATGTTATATCTCTATTAATACTTTTCAGATCGGAAGAGCGTCGTGTCTTACTATTAATATCTATTAAAATTTTCATTCATTAATTATTTAAATAAAACACAAAGAACAATATATAATAAAAAGTCCACACACTCTAACCAACTCCAAAACGATTGAATGAAAATTTTAATAGATATTAATAGTAAGAATTAAAATATTAGTATGAAAAGTGTTACTAGAGAATAATGTTTATGTCCTCAACTTTCAATTACTAATGTTAGTTCTAATTAAAATTACAAATAAATCTTTAATTATTTAAATAAAAATAAAAAATAAAGAATAATATAAAATAAAAACTCTATATATCCTAGCTTGTAATGATAATAAAAAAACTCAATCTACATCAAACTTAGCGAATACCTAATCCACCTAAAAAAGATTTCCGATCCTAGAGTAAATACAACAATTATGATCACATATTACATAGTGGACATAGATCAACGTAGATCTAAAAAAAAATTATTTTCAATTTACAAAAATGAAACCGTTCCTTAATGTAGTAATTCTAATTTTTTATGAATTTATAATTAGTAGATCATATTGGATTGAGACAGATAATAAATAGGGGCAAATTAAGGTAAAAATAAAAAAGAGAGACAAGAAATTAAATTAGAATTAAAGTATTATGACATTTTTTTATAAATCAAAAATCAATTCTAGGCAGATTTACCCAATCCGTATTTATTACGTGATATGTGATAATTAAGAAATTAGATCCAATTCACCACATTTATAATTAGATCAACAACTTTCTTTGACACAAATTTGATATCCATCGAGATCGTTATAGATTGAGTTTTTCTGTTATCATTATTTCTGACTGTTGTCATTGAGTTATGTTTGAGTATGTTAGAGTGTGTGAATTTCTTATTTTATATTGTTTGTTATTTTTTATTTAAATAAAGAATAATATAATGAAAAATTTAATAGATATTAACAGTAAGAATTAAAATGTTAGCATGAAAAATATTAATGAAGATATAACACGATAAAAATAAAAAATGTCGAGCTTCTAAGCTCTCAAAAAATAATGAGGACAAAATTATATAGAAATTGATGGATTGGGGACTTATAATGGAAATAAAGTATCAAGGGTATAATAGTCATTTTGATAGGGATTAATAGTGAAAATTGAAAGGTTGGGGACAAAATGTAACATTGGGTCTAATAGTCATTTTGATAAAGGTTAATAGTGAAAATTGAAAGGTTGGGGACAAAATATAACATTGAGGACGTAATACAATAATAAATAAAAAGTTGAGGACTTAGTAGGCTAAAAAAAGAATGGAGACAAAATTGATACAAAATTAAAAGGTTGAGGACCTATAGTAAAAATAACCCTATTTATTTACTAAAATGCCTCTGTTTAAATTACAAAATTGTCATTCTTCAATTTATTAATTTGTTTTCCAACATTTAATTATTCCACATTGGTTACAAATTTTGTTATCTTTTAGTTTTTGTCCGAAATGAGTAACCAAGTTAGTTTTTCATCTTTTTTGCATCGATATTTTTTAATTTAGTATAATTTGACATGTAAACTATTAATTTCAATTCAATTGCAATAAATAAATATAATTTCAACTAAATAAATCTGGTTTCCATCTTTTACTATAATTAAAAATAAATGGAAAATGATATATAAACATGTTCTCCTAAAATTTAGAGAATACCCACAGGAGTGCAAGTAGGTCTCTCCCAATTTTAGGGGAAAGGGTTTCCTCAAATTTAAGGGAAACCCTTGGAGTTGCTATAAGGAAAATTGACTAATGGCTTAGTAATCTTATTTAATTAATCTAATATATTGCGTAAACTAGATGATGCTATACGTGACGGTATGGATGTCAACGAGCTTGGCTCGGTTCGTCAACATTTGGCTCGGGCCTTTTCCAAGCTGAGTCAAGTCGGCCCAGCTTTTTTAAAAGTTTTTTCCTATTTCAATTTAATTTTTTCTTTTCTACCTAAGTTTAACACGGGGCCAGCTCAGCTTAGTTACGGGCTGGCTCGGTTGGCCCGTCGAGCCACACGGGCAAGCTCGACTTGAGTTTACTTTAGAATTTGGGGCTCGGTTCGAGCTCATGCCCGTCTTAAACGAGCCATGAGTAGGCTCAACTCAGGCTTTTTACAAGCCAGGCCACGGGCCGCCCGAGCCGGCTGGCTCGTTGTGCATCCCTACGTGACAGTTTGGTTTGAATTAAATTTAATTAACATGTATTTGGCAACTCATGAGATTATAATTTGGATTATGATCTGCTATACGGTATCATTTCATTGGTTTCACTTTTAACAAAAGGTCAAATCGTAATATTTGACTTTTTACAAAAAATAGCCAATGAAATGATGCTACATAACAGATTATAATCCAACAAAATAATTAATGAGTTGCCAGACACTTTGTAAATGTAACTTTCATAATTTAATATTTACATTTGTCATTCCAATTCAATATCATGTCTTTATGACCAAAAAAAATTAATTTAACGTGCAAAGTCCAAATTTATTGCTAAAAGTTTAATTTTTCTATTTCCCCCTTTTTTCCTTACTTTCAAAAGCCATTTCCCATCACATCAACTCTAACAACACATCCAAAATGATCAAGAGTTTCACTGCTGTTTAACATCTAGTTTTTCAAAAAAAATTGAAAGACTTCTTTTAAAAAAAATTGAAAGACTTCTTTTAGATTTATCTAGTTTTTCAACTCTAAAAAAATTGAAAGACTTCTTTTAGATTTATCTTGTATATTAATCAATCAATAAATTAAAATCAGAGAAAGGAAATAGTTATGAGAACTATATCAATTAAAGCATAATAAAATCAAGAATTTTTTTTTTTTTTTGACAAAATAAAATCAGGAATTGATTAAAAAGACATATTGGTAACGGCTATATAAATGAAGAGGAAAAAAATGTTATGTAGCTGAGGTACCATACCAAAAATGATTTATAATCAATTTATATCATAATAACATGGACCTGCCGGTAGAGTCAGCACATAAAAGTTGGGTGAGTAGGATTGGGAAAAAAAATTCCCCCCTATCCCAAACATAAAAAATAAAATAAAATAAAAAATTCCCCCCAGGAGTGGAGGCCCAGCCAAATTTGTGCTGTGCCGGGTCCTGGGAGCACCCCCGTTACCGCCGCACCAACCGTTAAATTTATAAATTATATCTATAAATGAAATATGCCTAAAAGTAATGGTGGGTTTAATAAAATATATATTATTATCAAAATTAAATAAATTTATGAACTATATGAAAATTCTATAAGTTTAATATCAAATTTGTATGAAAAAAATTATAAATTTATAGTTTATAACTAAATGGGGAAAAAACCACCCATGAATTCAACTCCCAGTTCTTCCAAAATTGTTCAATTTATAACTTCGAAATTCAAATTAAAATGGTGATTAAAAAAAACGTAATATCAAAATAAACAATGGTTGAAAAAAAAAGGGAAAGAAAAAAAGAGAGAAAGGAAAAAAAGTGTTAATAGCATTATAAGATTTAATATTTAATCTAGATTTTTAAAACAAGAAAATTTTCAAAAACTTTCTAGAGGTTTCGTAACAAAACCACAAAATCTCTGAGAAGTTTTAAAAAGTGACTCTTTTAAAGCATTTAAAGAGCTTTCCATTGAGGGGGAAAGACTTCTAAAGACCTTCTTTCTTTTTTCTTTTTCTTTTTCCTTTTGAGAATCAAACTTGAATATATTAATAGCAAATCATTTCCAATAGAGAAAGTGTAAAACGCATAGGGAGACATTCTAAGCTGATAATAAAATTTCATGTCCTTCTTCCTTGACTAGTTTTTAAAAATTGGAGACTTCGGTGGATTTTTTGAGATTTTTATTGCCTTTTGTTGATTATTCGGGATTTAAATAGGAGTAATAATGTCACTTTTGGGCGGGTCCAGCCCACGATACCTAACTTAAACACAAGACAAAAGTTGAAGGATAAATTAAGTAATTTGGTTGAATAAAATTAGAAGTCTTAAGGGACACGAAATCCTAAGCCTATTAAGATTTAGTTTTGTTCAATATATATATATATATATATATGTTGAAGATGAAGGTGTAGGTGGAACACGGAATGAAAAAAGGTGTACACGGGAAAAGAGGCAGAAGACACGAAAAGGCAGAGAAAATTGCTCACATATTCACGCACGGGAAACGAGGAATTTGAGGAAGAAAAATTCAACCGTTTTGCTTATCGCTTGGAACGGGTTAGGTGATATTTTTCTCATCTCTTGTTATTGATTATTGGGTTCTATCTATATTATTAGATGAGTTATTTGTGGTGCCAAGAATATTATTCTTGACGGTGTTGCGTGATTGCGGTAGTGTGTGATTACCTCTTAATTTATGGCGATAATCTTGAGAGGATAAACATTGTATTCCTATTATTATTTGGTGATAGTGGAGTTGTCGGTTTGCCCCGTCGATTTTCTCTTCTCATTGGAGGGTTTTACGACGTTAAATAATTTTTGGTATTATTTACGTTTCCGCATATATATTATTGTTTGATATATTGGTTGTCTATTTTAATCACACGGGTTTAGGAAAATTGATTAAATTCCCAACAGTGGTATCAGAGCCAAATTCAATAGTGTGGATTAAAAGACTCAGTTGGTAGTGCTATGATCAGGCTTACCAATCACAATTGGGTGACACGGAAACCAGGAAAAGCAGAAACAAAATTTTGCAAATACATTCACAGTGGTATCAGAGAGTATTGCTCAGATTTTGGGATTCGACATGAGTTTACAGAAGTAGAGACTGCTCAATATAATGGTGTGGCAGAAAGAATGAACTGTACCATTCTTGATAGAGTCAGATACATGTTGAAGACAGCCAAACTTCCTAAGACATTTTAGGGCGAAGCAGTTCGGACTGCTTGCTATATGATTAATAGATCTCCTTCAGTTTCCTTGGATTCTGATATTCCAAAAAGAGTTTGGACAGGTAAAGATGTTTCATACTCTCATCTGAAGGTGTTTGGGTGTAAAGCCTTTATACACATACATAAGAAACAGAGATCGAAGCTTGATGACAGAACTACTCCTTGTGTGTTTCTTGGTTATGGTGATGCACAGTTTGGATACAAGTTTTGGGACCCAAAGAAAATGCAACTTGTGAGAAGTAGAGATGCAGTGTTTTATGAAGATCAGACGATTGAAGACTTTTATAAAGTCGAACAGCTTAAGGAGATGACTTTAGTTGTTCCTGGTGTCATACCTGATAATTCTTCAGCATCTCAGCCTAGCACTAGTAGTCAGGTAGCTCTTATTGATGATGAAACAATCGATGATATTCTAGTTGATCAGACTAGTGATCAATAAGATCTGCAAGAGGACGTATACCATCTACCAGGTATCCTGAGTCTGATCATATTTTGCTCATTGAGGAATGGAGAACCAGAAAGTTATTCAGAGGCTCATGGTCATAAAGACAAATCCCACTGGATAAAAGTCATGGTAGATGAGATGACTATGACACCTATGAGCTGGTAAATCTTCCTAAGGGTAGGAAGGCTTTGAGGAATAAATGAGTGTACAAAATCAAAAGAGACAGCAATAGTGACTTGTTGAAGTACAAGGCTCGTTTGGTGGTGAAAGGTTTTGAGCAGAAATACGGTGTTGATTTTGATGAGATTTTCTCTCCTGTGGTGAAAATGACATCCATCAGAGCTGTTTTGAGTTTAACAGCCAGTTTAGACTTGGAAATTGAACAGCTTGATGTGAAGACTACATTTCTTCATGGTGATTTGGAGGAAGAGATTTATATGGTATAACCAAAAGGGTTTAAACAGAAGGGGAAAGAACACCTTACATGCAAATTAAAGAAGAGTTTATATGGCCTAAATCAAGCGCCAAGACAATGATATAAAAAGTTTGATACTTTTATAATGAGTCAGGGATACACAAGAACTACTGCAGTTTCTTGTGTTTACTTCAAATCTTTTTCAGGTGATAAATTTATTATTTTGCTGCTTTATGTTGATGACATACTTATAGTTGGCCAGGATGCAGGATTGATACATAAATTGAAGGATTCTTTGTATAAATCTTTTGATATGAAAGAGTTGGGGTCAGTTAAACAGATTTTGGGTATGGAGATTGTTCGAGACAGAAAATCTAAGAAGTTGTGATTATCACAGAGACATTATATTGAGTGAGTACTTGAAAGGTTCGGCATGAAAGGGGCTAAGCTTGTTAGCTCACATCTTGGAGCTCATTTCAAACTGATTAGGAAATCCAGTCTTTCGACTGATGAGGAGAAGAAGAAAATGGAGGCTATTCCATATTCTTCAGCTGTTGGTAGTTTGATGTATGCTATGATTTGTACTCGTCCTGATGTTGCACATGCAGTTGGTGTGGTAAGCAGATTTCTGTCTAATCTGGGCAAGGAGCATTGTGAAGCAGTAAAATAGATTATGCGGTATCTCAGAGGAACTTCTGATTTGTGTTTGGGTTTTGGGGAGCTCAGCCAACTATGACAGGGTATACAGATGCAGATATGGCAAGTGATCTTGATAAAAGAAAATCGACATCTGGGTGCTTGTTTACTTTTGCAGGGGGAGCTGTTTATTGGCAGTCTAAGTTGCAAAAATGCGTAGCTTTGTCTACAACAGAGGCTGAGTATGTTGCTATCACTGAAGTAGGAAAGGAGGTGATATGGTTGAAAAAGTTTCTTGAGGAGCTCAAATTGAAGTAAAGTGAGTACGTTATTTATTGTGACAGTCAGAGTGCTCTTGAGTTGAGTAAAAACTCTATGTATCATTCTCGCACCAAACACATTGATGTCAGGTATCATTGGATTCGTGAAGCAGTTAGTGATACGCTTCTACAGTTGGAAAAAGGTTCACATTGACAAGAATATTACTGACATATTGACAAAAGTAGTTACCAAGCAGAAGCTTGAGTTCTGTGCCTGCCACACCGGTATACATTTCAAGTGATACACTTGAAGTGTGAGATACCTCCCTCATTGGCTGGAGGGGTAGATTGTTGGGCTAGTCCAGCCCATGATGATACCCAACTTAAACACAAGATAAAAGTTGGAGGATAAATTAAGTAATTTGGTTGAATAAAATTAGAAGTCTTAAAGGACACGAAATCCTAAATCTACTAGAATTTAGTTTTGTTCAATATATATATATATATGTTGAAGATGAAGGAGTAGGTGGAACACTGAAGGAAAAAAGGTGTACAAGGGAAAAGAGGCAGAAGACACGAAAAGGCAGAGAAAATTGCTCACATATTCACGCACCGGAAACGAGGAAATTGAGGAAGAAAAGTTCAGCCGTTTTGTTTATCACTTGGAACGAGTTAGGTGATGTTTTCCTCATCTCTTATTATTGATTATTGGGTTCTATCTATATTGTTAGATGAGTTATTTGTGGTGCCAAGAATATTGTTCTTGACGGTGTTGCGTAATTGGGGTAGTGTGTAATTACCTTTTGATTTAGGGCGATAATCTTGAGAGAGATAAATATTGTATTCCTATTATTATTTGGTGATAGTGGAGTTGTCGGTTTGCCCTGTCGATTTTCTCTTCTCATTGGAGGGTTTTACGACGTTAAATAATTCTTGGTATTATTTACGTTTCCGCACATATATTATTGTTTGATATATTGGTTGCCTATTTTAATCACACAAGTTTAAGAAAATTGATTAAATTCCCAACAGCCACCACATAACTAGAGGAATGGGCAGGGATGGGGTAATTTTTTCCCCAATCGCCATCCCATTCTATTTTTTTACTTATTATTTAATTTTTTTAAATAACCCTAAAAGATCTATTTTTAGATTAACCATATCTTTTAAAGGAAATTAATTATATTATTATTGAAGAAAAATTAAATACTTGTACTAGAAGTATAAAAAGTTAAAAAATAAAAACTTGTTACTTCACGAGGATTTTAGCTGTCTAGCTCGCCCAGCATCAAGCAGAGAGCAGGGTGGAATACAGAGAAGGCCGCGACAATTCTATTTTTTTGCCATTTCCAGCTGCTTTTCGTAATTGAATCACTTTTTGTGATGTAAAACAAATGGCAGGTTCAATGAAGAATTGGACCGAAGATGATCAGGCCGAAATTTAGGAAATTGACTTTCTGTGTTTGAAGCAAGCTCATATTACCTTCACAGAAGCAAGACAATGAGACGGTCAAGGCTCATTCACCATAAGGCCCCGTTGGTTTTCATTCATTTGGGATCGTTTAGGCCCTCAAAAATGCAATTTTCTATTTTTTCTATTTATTTTCATTTTTGTTTACTATTTATTCTTATAATGTTTTAACCGTAGGGAGTGTTTAGGGCTATTTAAATGCGGCTTGGATTTTATTTTCGTTATTATTTATCAATACAATTCGTGGGATTTATCTCTTTCAACAGGTAGATTTTAGTTTTTACCACAAGGCCTTCGCTTGAATCTATGTATTATGCCGAGTCATTTTGAAAGAAAAACATCGTTTTTATTTGAAACAAATCGCTAATGTGGGGTGAAGGAGAAGTGGAATTCAATATACATCAAAAATAGCAAAAGAAAACAAGGGAAAGGGAAAGCATGTTATTACCTCTAGGTACGTATCTAACCGACCAAGATCGCAATGAGTTATAAAAGGAGATAATACCATGCAAAGCATCGATATCGATACATGCTTCTTGCAATGACAATAATACAAACATCTAATCAACAAAAATAAATAATGAGGAAATAGACAGAGAGAGATAAAAAAATAAACGCAGAGAAAGAAAGCGTGCATGAATGGGTATAAATGAATGCTTGAAACCTTGGAGAAAATAGAAGAGTTATTCTTTAAAACTCAAAACAAAATGAATCTTCCTTGAACTTTCTTTTTTTTCTTTTTTTTTTTTTTAAAAAGAATCTTCCTTGACTTTTAATCTTCGTAGAATACACCAACTTACAAGTTACAAGAATTTATTATCTAGATTTTTTTTTTAATTTCTGAAGACCTTGAAAACTTTCACTTAAATGCAGCTTCGGAAATTTCTTAAGAATCTCACATTATTCACGAATCACGATATAGAAAGTTGTAAGGATATTACTAGGATAACTGCAATAATGCGAATTTTGTTTTTAATGCCCGTTTGGTTCGTATTATAATAGAAATGTATTATAATTTCATCACATCAAATCACAACTTTTCACTTTTCAACCAAATTTAACCAATCAAATTAAGTCACATGTTATAAAAATTTAAATTTCAAAATATATTATAAGACAATCTAATTATAAACGACACCAAACGAAACCTTATTCGTATTTTTAATGTTCGATAAAAATTAAAGCAAATGGACGAAGAATAATGATATTCTCCTTATTACTAATATATTGGGTGATTAGGCAATTGTATGTTTTCTTGCCCGTGAACATATAATCATATAATATGTAATACAAGAGTTTTCAATTGGATTTAAATTCTTAATTGTAATTTTTCCCTCCTATAATTTTACTGACTTCATCATGATGTTGCACAATGATTTGGATCAGATTACTACCTCTATAAATACTGCCCCAATTGGTTTTTTTATTGTATTTATTTAATTTATGAAAGCACAATAATTTCAGTGAATGAAACTAATGCTCCTCAATTAACATTAATTGTCCTTAAAGATGCACATTTCCCTTGAATAACTGTGCTTTCATCTATTCCTTGAATACATGGAAACCAAATTATTTTATTTATTTAATTTATGAAATCATAGTAATTCCCATAATGGGTGAATGAAACTAATGCTCTGTCAATGAATATAAAGTGTGTCAAAGACAAATTGCTAAAAAATTACTAGAATAGTCACGAAATTCTTCTTTGTATTTAAAGATGCACCTTTCCTGAAAATTTCTATGTTTTTATATATTTTTCCCTTATCTCTTCAATCTTCCCATAATTTTCAAAATTCATTCCACAATTCCTCCACTTCTAAAATCACAAAATTTTATCTTCATATAATGTTCGAATTTTCTTTTTTAGAGTTCTTGAATCTAGGGAACTAAACCCTAAAAAATATCACTCTTCTATTTTTTCTATTTATATTATTATTATTTATTATTTATCATTTAGTGTCTTACATTGAATGAAAATCATAAAGTTGAATTAAATTTTTCTCGAAATCGTGACAATTTATGTAAAACTTTCATGTATTGTACAAGTTTAGTGATTATATATCTATGTATCATGACTCGGTTGTTACAGGTATGGGCTTGTACATTTTAAGTATTGTTCCTTACTGTCGTTCTAATTGAATAAACGTTTTAAAATTATTGACCATAATAATTTTACGTTGTTTTTTGTCATACATAAAACTCTAGATCTGTAAATAAATAATAAAAAAACTTATTTCAGAATAACTCGGAAACCTATTTCAAAATAACTTATATTATAAATAGAAATTTAGTTCAAAATAACTTAGAGCAAATTAACTAATTTATTCTCTTTTTTTGTGTAATAAAAATCTATTTATTTGGGTCACACCAACAGTTAAAGAGCGAAATGTAATTCTGTTATAATAATATATAGCTACGATTTATTTTCTTGACATTTTTTATCTAACTTGAAAATTTTTATGACTATTTTTTTAATCTTTATTTTTATATCATTTATGTTGTAAAGATTAAGTTGTTGAGGATGCAAATAATTTATTTTTTAAGTCTTTTTTCTCCATAGTTGGGAAGCCTTCAAATATCAACTGAATTCATGTTGTTATTTCATTTGATTTAATTATTATAATTGTGACTATTCATTATTTTTTGTAATTTATGTAATGAATTTTTTTTATATGAAATATTGGAAATTTATTTCCCCATGCAGCGTACGGGTTGAATATTAATTTATTGATATTTTAATTTGACGAAGATAATAATGAATTTTAGCGAAAATTTTGTGAACGAAGAGACATGAAATCTACAAGAAGAAAAGGAAGTACACAAAAAAATTACTCACTCCATTCCAATTATCTGATCTTATTTTCTTTTTTAGGATGCCTCACATATATGATTTCCTTTGTATTAAGAAGTCTATCTTACATTTCTTTACAAATATATCCCTATTTAATATATTAATTGTAACTATAAAGTTTGAATTTTACTCATAAAAAAAGTATGTCCGGAAGGTTCTTTCTAATAAGTATGAAAATTTATATCTGAATGGGTATCAAGTGAATACGAACATATACATGTTCAATACATATTATAAGACTGTTAACTAACAATACGAAATAAGTTAGATAATTTGAAAGTAAAATATAGTAAAGTATCAATTGACTATATAAGCGAGTAATTATTAATATAATATTAATAAAACATTAAAAATTAAAATTGTACATTTATTGATTTTGTTATGAAAATCTGATAACTCGTATTTGTTTAATATTTTATTATTCATTATTATTGAATATTTTTGAAAATTAGTCTTCCCATACAATGCACGTATGAGAGGCTAAATTGATAGTTGTAACATTTGATTGTGATGTGATTATTTCAGTAGAGATGGCAATAGAGCGGATTTGGAGCGACTTAGCTATACCTTGAATCCGTCCCATAAGTCTTAAAAACACGTAGACCCACCCCAAACTTACAAATTCATAGGAAGGTCAAGAAAGGTTAGTTCATGGGGTTGGGTGGGACGCCACAATGACCCACGAAAGAACTCATGAATTTTTTCCGCTTTCAATTAATGTTATATGCAACGTAGAATAAAACAAAACTTTTATTTAGAATTTTAAAGTTATCAATATTAACTAATATAATAATATGATTCTTTTAATTCGATAGAAATATCTGTTTAAAAAATAATAAACAAAATAAAAATAAATAGCCACAAATTTATAGGTCGATCGGTCAAAATTGCCATCTCTAATAATTTATACACATTTTTAGAATTAAATTTATTAAAAATAAAAAAAAATGTTTGATAGGTCACGGGTCTATAAAGGGGTCCAACCTGACGCGCAACCGACCTGGACCCACGGTAAAAGTAGACAATATTGCTCCATACCGTCTTTTTGCTCCAATTAAGCCTAGCGGGTCAATCCCTATTAGGGACAGGTCTCCACAGCTTTACAGATCAATGGATCAAATTGTCATCCCTAATTATTTGACTGCTAATTATTATAACTTTATATAAGTTGGACGTGTAAACTTGCACGATGTATTTTGAGGAAACTAGAATTATAAACTCAGGCATTTTATTATTATAATATCCCATGGTGAATTATAATTTGCATATTAGTTTATAATTTTATGTGGTACAACTGGCATATTGTACTTTATTTATGACATAATATCCACACTCACGTCAATTTTTACAAGAATATACACTATAACTCTATCCGTACAACGTACAAGTGAAAAACATCTAGTATAAGAAATAATATAAAATTGACTTAATCAATCAGTTTAAACTTTTAGATCAAATAATTTTAATAATTCTATATGATATAAGAGTAGGCAGGAGTCTTGAGTTCAAACGCCACACAATTAAATAAAATTTGCCCATATTATGCTTTGATGGGAAAAATCTCACATATGAGGGAGTGTATTGAAGATAGAATATAATAAAATAATAATATAAATTTAACTCGATTTATCATCTTAAACTTTTAAAACAAATGACCTTAACAATTCTACATTTACCACCCTTATTGTGTGTAAATGTCTTTTTAACCATCCTCATTTTTAAAATTTTTTCAGGTTTGAGCCGCCCCTCCCCTAATGCATGTTTAGTATCCGCCGGGGGGGGGGGGAGCCACGCTTTTCTATTGAGTCATATATCAGACTCTCTACGCAAAGCTTTTAATTATTTTTTATTGACAGTTAGACTCCATGCATGAAATATGGCCTAACTCCAACTGAAAAAGGCAATAGAAAAAAAGTAGTCGTTCCTGAGTTTCTCCACATTTTTTTTTTTTTTTAATTTGCGGGGGCGGGGAATAATTAGGTACATGTCAAAGATTTCGCTTGTTTGTATTTATAGTTGCCGGTCAAAGAAAAAGAGGACCCCCGTTTTACCCGCTTCTATTCTAAAATTGATACATTATTTGGAAAAAAAAAAAAAAGTTCCCCGCCATTAAAGAGAAATGCTACACACACAAATTTTATCTATTTTTCTTTTTTTCATCTTTTTAAAAATATGGACTACATTTTCTTTAAAAATATATTTGAAATATTAATATTTTTTATACTCCTATTCATTGTATATTATAATCAACAGGAAAATGTGGCATTAAATATGTCATATGTGACACACATGTATTGAATATTAAAAAAGTTGTTATGTGATCATTACTTAATGAATTTATATAATGTAAAAATGACAGTTATTAATGTCACTTTTTCAATCACTCTAGAATTGCTCGTTAGTTAAAGTGGAATATTAAATCAATGAAAGAGTATATTGAAAAATAATATTCCCTCCGTCCCGTGAAAATAGTCTCAATTTCTTTTTTATTTGTCTCAAATTATAATCAATTTTTATTATTTAGTCTTTAAATTTTCTTATTTGCCACTATTTAATATGCATTGGTATCAACAAATAATAACTAATAAAGTTAAATAACAATTAAATGAATGAACATGCTAGTAAAAATGTTCATAAATTTCACTTTTCTAAAAACATTGGCCAAACTTTCTTAATCTATGTGAAATTTAATATGAGATTATTTTCATGGGACAAAGAAAGTATTAAAATTTACATTTCCAATACAATCAAATACATTTTCCTTAATATTTGTGAAAATTAGAATTGGATTATTTTTAAGAATGAAGATAGTATTTGTTGAAAAGAAAGAGAAATACTATTTATATATACTTTATATACGAAATTTTTACATATTCTCTTTGTATTTACTTAAATGTCATTAATCGCTTCTTTGAAAAACAACTTTATATGTTTTATGTCTAAATTCATGAGTGTGTACTATATATAAATAGCACTTCTTGATATTAAATATGCTCTTATAGAGTTTTGATTTAACATTATATGTTATGGTACCATATAGTGTTATATGATCATGTGACGTGTACGTATCGGAACACGCTACAACACACTATATCTGTATGGTACTATATGATATTATATATAATTTTATATCATTCTTATGCTCTTACAAACTAAAAATGATCTCTTATTATACATAGATCAAAATATGTATATATCGCATATTCTATGGAGTCTACTAGACACTATATATAGTGTCTAATTTTATATATCTATATGGTACTATATAGTATGATATATAATTTTATATCATTCTTATGCTCTTACAAACTAAAAATAATCTCTTACTATATATAGATCAAAATATGTATATATCGCATATTCTCTAGAGTTTACTAGACACTATGTATAGTGTTTAATAGATTATGTGGTAAAATCTTATTAGATATATTAGAAAATGAGCCTCTCAATGTGCCTAATAAAATCTTATTATATATTTTATTAAATATTAAGATAATGTCTAATAGACTCTATAAAAAACCAATATATATATAACGAAGGATTATTAGAAAATTTATAAATCATTTCATTTGATAAAACGAAGAAATAGGCAGGCACATGCACACTCATGTACAAACGACAAAGGAACAGTAGAAATTGATCTCAGGGGTCGTTTTTAATGGCAAATTGAGGATGATTATCAGCGTGTAGGACCCAGCGGCCGTACCTGTGGGCCCAATCTTCCTCTATCCATTTGTCGCCTTTCTCTTTTTATCTCAACAGACACATATGCACACGTGTCCGCATGCCAGGAGGCGGATTATGATGCATGCATCTGAAAGTTTGAACGTTTTTTTTTTTTTTTTTGTGCATGTGTTTATTTATTTTAAGCCTCACTTTAATTGATTTTTATTTTTATACTATTAATAATTACACTAGATATACGCAATCTTTGTAGCATTTGTATTGCATGAAGTGTTCTCCGACCGTTGCGTTCATACTTCTATCCTCAATCTTTAAACTAAGGGACCTTCAAATTATATAAAATTAACGTCATTCATTCAAATGAATAATTTTATTATTAGATCTTTAAACTATGTTTGGTAACAAATAAAATTGAATATTATTTCAATTGAAATTAAATTTTAAATTCATGTCACGTGAGAATACAGAAAAATAACCCATATATATCGAGAAATAAAACGTGCCTGCATAAAGAAAAAAAATTAAATTAAATTTCACAAGACTTTTTTTTGTCATTACGCACATATATCATATATAATATGATCTCATTTAATTGGTTGTAGAATGGAGGCTAAGACCATCTCCAACCATACCTCAAATATAGAGGAATCACCCATATTTGAAGTATGTTCACCTCTAATGGTTCCCCTAAACCAACCCAAAATATAGGGGAGGTGAATAGTGTTCCTTCATATATATATGGAGGAACACTATTCACCTCCTCTATATTTTGGGTTGGTTAATTATTTACAATAATATTATTGGTTGTTTTACAAATTTGTCACTATTTTAATTACGACAATGTCATTTATGAATTAATTTTCGTTGTTAACACTTAATTGTTTTAATTTTGCGTTCCAAATTCTTTGTTTTTTTATTAATACTATGGATTTATTTTTTGTGATTCAAATATTACACATTTTTTAATTTTTATTAAATATCATTATTGTAATTTAAAGCTTAAAAGGAGTGAAATTTTGACGTTAACTAATTATAATTAATATATAAATTAACTATAATTTTAACTAAATAAATATATTATTTCATTTTCTTATTCAGTTAAATTAAGTAAAAAAAATTGGTTTCCCTAAATATAGGGGATACCATTAGAGTGCACCAATGGTTTCCCCTATATTTGGGAAAGGGGTTTCTCCTAAATATATGGGAAAACTCTTGGAGATGCTTTAAGGATTTAGTGATAAAATTATTCATCTGGATGAGGGGCACCAATTTTCAAAAGATTAGGGGTCTCTTAATCTAGATTTAGCAGTGAAGGATAAAAATAGAAAGGAATGGAAAGATTGGGGCTTTTGTTGCAATTTACCCCGTTAATGTCTCCATTTCATTTGTATTTATTATCAATTTACTATTATTATCAACGTCCTTGCTCTCTTCTTTGACGAGGCAAATGATCAGGTATTCAGGTATCACTGGCAAAGCTAATATAGGCGCAAACGAGTGCCTTTGTTCTTGGGCACAAACGTTCAAAAACCTTTTGAGAAGATTTTGTAACAAACATCTTATGTAATATGGCTTGTATTGATACACACAGTGTATTTCATATCTATATTGTGTATATTCATGAAGCTCACATAAAATGAGAGGTTTTTGTAACTAAAATTTCAGAGATTTTTAAGCAATACTCTATTCTTGGGTTCGGTTAGACCTATTTCCTATGGAGCCAAGTTGGGTTTCATAAAGAAGTTAGACTGCCAATCATAAGTTGCTGTATGTAAGAAATCATCTGTGATTTTTCTAACTTGACTACTTGTAATTGATATCTCTCTCAGACCCTTTTTGGCTCTATAGAAAAACTAATGCATTTGATACAAGCAATAAATTTACGTTTGGTGGTAGTTGGGGGGGGGGGGATTTTATCGATTGAATAAAAAACAAATTACATTACGTGTTTGATTAGAAAAGAAAATAGATATAAAAACTATGAACTGCCTATGAGCAAAAACCCTACATTCTTATAGGAAAATAGTTTCCTAATTATGTTCATGTACTTAAAAAGAGTTTGAATTAGTCAAAAATAAGATGAAAAAAAATTATTGAGAAATAATTTTGTAAAATTAATTTTTTTAAGAGAATATATAGAGTTCATCTGAGTAAATAATTTATTAAATTAAATTAATGCATTGTTATAAATAAAAAATTAGAAAATAATTTATGAACAACGCGAAAGAGCATAAACATGTTCCATGCATGGAATGAAATACATGTAACAACATCTAATTGTTAAGTTTACCAACCCTTAATTAAGCGCGCATCAAAATTGACTTAAAAAGAAGTGATATATTTTTTAACATGGAGCAATCATACGCATTGGGTTAATTGAACATGTCCATTGTGTGGGTCAAAAGTAGAGATGTTAGGTAATTTCTGGTAAGTATGAATTCAAATTTGGTAAAAATTTCTTCTATTATTTTCTTTGAAGCTAGATAGAAGCTAGGTAAGGTAAGGCTGCCCTATAAGATTGACATTTTCATGGCCTTTGTGTTAATTTTGGGAGCAGAGCCAAAATATGGTAGACCGAGTAACATAAACTTGACAACCTCTAGATGAAACACTATTTTTATTTTTTTGTTTAAATATTTTAAAAGGTTTTAGAAGGATTTTTTTTTGAAAACAGAAGTAGCCAAGGAAGAAAGTGGCTGCCCGTACCTAGAGATTGCAATGGGACGGATTGGAGCTAGATCAGCCCCGCCCCGTTAAAGTTATATGTCAGCCTGTCCCCTACCCCTACCATTTCTGGTTGGTTTGTTTTTTATTTTATTATTTTTTGGGGGGGGGGATTTGAGAGTTAATTTTGGGGTTTCTACACGACCTGAAATTAGAACTTGAAATTCACAACACCCTCAATTTTTTTAAAAAATAAAATTTGGGGTTTTGTAATTTCATTTTTTAAATAAAAAAACACTAAGCGTCCGCCCCGCCAGGCCAAGCCAAGCCAACCCTCGTTTTGGTCCTGTTTGGATCGGGGCACAACGGGTAATTAATCGGGTAGGGGTAAATTGCTATCCCTATCCCCACCTCAATTTCCCAAATGCTTTTATGTTTAATAATAAAATCGATTTTTTAAGTCAAAAGACACATAATATATTATAATAGTACACTCTCTACCACAGGTTTGTTTGGGTTTTAACAAAAATTAAGAATGGTATTGAATAGATGTATTTTGTAAACCATATTCTTAATTTACCTTTATATATAAAATGAGTGGAAAGAAATGTTGACACTTATAACTAAGTATTAAATATGAGCCCTTTAAATAATAATAATAATAATAATAAAGTCTTAAATAAGGGATAAATTATTAGTAAAATAAAGTAACTTAAACTTCTCAACGATTAAGAAATAAATCTATATATTTAAGAAAGAGGGAATATATTTCAATTCATAGTGAATGAATAAGGATAATTGGCATTTTTACTCCCTCCACATTGCCTCTTTCTATAGACCAGTCCCAAACATCCAAATTTCTGTAGTGAAATTTCAAACCGCTGTATTCTTTGGTTCAACATGTCCTAGACGGAAATAATCCAAATTGACTATTAATTCTTAGTACGTTATTTGACAAAGATGTTTTCGAAAGAAATAGATCGAACTCTAAACATGGAGCCCGACCTCCAATCAAATGCCGCATGTCAGGTGAGTTGGCGGCGTTTGATTGCAGGTCAGGTGAGTTAGCGGCATTTGATTCAGAGCCAATATGTTTCAATAGTTGAATCGATTTGATAGGGCCTTGAAAAAACAATTTCATCTCGTCAGAGAAACATTTCGTCGCATCAATGAAAAACTTCTTCTTATATTAAAATTCACTTCTAATTACTATAATTTTTATCATTGGCAACATATATGCCTCATAATCTAGAGGAAATAGTATACATTAACCAGTTACAAGTATTTAACCAGTTACAAGTATATACCATACTAAATACTAAAGAAATTCGGCAACATGCATGTCAAAAACACTGCAAAACAATGGCTATTAATGCGTTCTACGCATTGTCTAATAAAATGATGTGGCATGTCAGACGCATTGACATTAACAAATTAAATGTTTAAGAATTTCAACACTAAATTTGAACGGCTATACTAATTTATAAAAATATGCAATGTTTAATAGTAGTGTTCAAAAACTTTAAGGTTTTATTACAAAACCCCTCATCTCATGTGAGTTAAATTTGACATACGTGTGACGTGACTTGTATCAATGTAGGTAATGTGGGATGAAACATTTTGTTGCAGAACTTTGGAGGCGTTTTTAATATTTTCGCAATGTTTAGATAAAAGCTTAGTGAATAATCACGTAACTAACAATAAAGACAGGAAAATCAAACACTTAGGCCTATCCAAGAATATGGGTGATTTGCTGCAATAATAGGATTATTAGACATGGAGAAAGTGACGTTTGAGAAATTTCTCGAACAGTCAGGAGGGTAGATATAATTAACCTTTTTAACTTATAGAATAGCATACTATGTTTAATTGGAGAAAACAAATACCAAATAACTTGTCGATGATAGTAATAAAAAAATGTAATTTTTTTGAGTACCAAACTTACTAATATGGGATACGGAAATAAGGTTTTCTAATTGTTACTGACGAGCTCAGTATCATTATTTTCGATATTTTGTCGTGTCAAAGTAAAATATAACAAATTCTTTGTATCCGAACCAAACTAGTATCATCTATTTGTAAGTGGTAAGAATGCCATAAAAAGAATTATCAAAAATCTATTTATTTATTTTATGTTTTGAAGAGTCAAAAATCTATTTTTGTATATGTAGATGAGAGGTGTTTCAAGAACAAATGAAGTTACGTAATCTCTTTTTTATGATATTTATAAATTTTAACCTTCCAGCAAGTTTTTTTTTTTTTTTAAATATTACAAGAAAAGATGATTTTTAGCTATTGGTAAGCTTATGGCTTGTGTGTCCTGCTTCTATACATTCACCTCAGACGGAAGATATTGTAACGACACTTTTCAAAAGTGCTAGAAAATTTCCATCTCCTATCCACATGAATTATTAGTGACGCGATTATCTCGTTAGATACATATATGAAGAGAGATTATTAGATAACTTCTATGAGATTATTCAATAAAATCTTGCCATATGTGTTTCTGGTGAAATAATTCCACTAGACATATAGAGGGAAATCATATATAACATAATTCTTCAACGTTCTACAGTTTTCTAAAAAGTATAGTAATAAAGTGGGGAAAATGATACCAAGCTTTGATTTAGACATGAATGACTATCAATACTAATATAAGTAACAAGATGAAAAATGTATCTGTTAAAAAAAAAAGGAAAATGAAAAATGTAAATACAAATTTCAAGTCTACGCTTTTAAGAATACTAGTGTTGTGTACGTGCGTTGCACGTACGATCTTTATACTTTTGTAGTAATCAAAGTAAAGAGTCCTGGAGAAAAGAAATAGAAAACCTAGCTAACTTAGAGACTTGTTTTTTAATTTCAATCAACACATGACATTTCTTGTTCAACCAAAGAAGTAATTGAATTTGTAATTTCAGATTAAAGAGAGTCCCTTTAAGGGATAAACTATCTACATTTTGATGAATTGGAATCCAAATCATAAAGGCATGATTTGAGGGCCAATTCCAGTGGTTAACTTGATAGCAAAATGGCAAAATACAATAACTGAACATCTGTGGTTCATAAATTTGAAGAGTGAAGGTTCTAGTTTGGCACTTGGACAAAACACTTGGGACAAAAGTGAAGGAAAGTTATGTGCCAAGAACTTAGGT